>RJWM01022442.1:0-33705 GCA_004363535.1 Dasyprocta punctata | reverse complement strand
CGTGACTATTTGCCTAATTTCTCTGCCAATCATTTCACTCCCTGCTCTTTGTATTTGTTTACTTTGAACACAAGATTACTTTGGGGTCTTTTCACTTTCTCAGTAGCTCTGGTTACAGTGATTTGGCTGTGGTTTTCTCCAGATCTGCCAACCCAATCCCATCTGCTTCCCATCTTCTAGGAATTAGAGACAAGTTCCTCTTTTTCCAATGCGGTTATAGATATACCTTATGTTTTTTCTTTTCAGGGTTTTGGGGCAGAAGGACAGGTAGATCGGCATATCTTAATTGTTCCCCTGATCCGATCACTTTGTATATTCAGTTTTCTTAAGTCAGGAGAGATGGAGGTATGTTTCCATGGAGATGAAGGGGCCATCAGGGGAGTGGAGGTAGAAGATACAGCAAAGAAATAGTGTATGTCTTGGGGAGGATGAGAGGCGGGGCTTGAAGGTCTGGCTGGCTGAAACCAGGCAGGTCAGGTCAGGGAAGGCATCACAGGTTTGGTGGTAGAAAATTAACTGTGATCCCTCCATTTGTCCCTTCTGTGTTATATTAGTCAGGGATCTTCAGAGAGACAGAGCCACAGGACATGTATATAGATACAGAAGAGGGCATTGATTAGGGAAATTGGCTCACATGATTACCGCATCTGAGAAGTGCCAGCTATCTGCAGCTGGAGACTGTGAGATGCCCATAGGGTAGTTCTGTCCCTATCTTAAGACCTGAGAACCTGGGAAGGTGACAGTGTAACTCTCAGTAGGTGATCAAAAGTCACTGGGGCATTGGGAGCAGGCCACTGGTATAAACCCTGGAGTCTAAAGGCCAGAGCATTGAGTTTTGATGTTCAAGGCAGCAGAAAGAGTCCACCCCAGCTCTTGGAGACCAGATCAGTTTGCTTCTGTATTTGTCCTCTCCAGCCAGGACAACTGGGTGATGTCTGCCCATTCTGAGGAGGGATTTTCCCTACCTGGTCCATCCAGACTCGCTGCTGGCCTCCTCTGGAAACATTCGCACACACACACATTCAGTATAATGCTTTATCAGATCTCTAGATATCTGTCAATCAAACCAGGTGTCACCTAAAATTAACCACCATGAGTGTTCTCTCCCTCCTCAGGAGGAGGGAGGAAGAACTGAGGAGCTGAGCCCAGGGGCTCTGGAGACGTGGGATGGAGCTCGTTGGTGGGGAGAGGGAGAACAGATCAGTAAATGGGGGGAACCTCCGTGTTCCCCAGAGGCCAGTCATCGGGTCAGATGTGCAGCCCCCAGAGACAGTCCCAGCCACTGCAGAGCTCTCTGAGGACGTGCTGGCTTAGAAGCTGGGGAAACTTAGGAAGACGCTGGTTAAGGCTGTCCTCCTGGGCTGCTCGTCACACGGTTGAGGCGGAGCATGACTGGGGCTGGACAGGGCTCTCGGGTGAGCGGCTGCAGATGCGGAGCATGTGTACACTCCTGAGCTGCTCACGCCCTGCTGGGCAGAGGTAATGGTGACATCGGCCTCGTGAGGTGGCTGGCAGGAGCCCACCGCGAGTGACTCATGGACATGACAGGGCGAGACTGCTGAAAAACCGGGAGAAGTGTTATGACTCAGATTGGGTTGCTTATGGCCACATGGATCATCTTTTGTTGCAGAAAGTTACTGTGGAGGCAAAACCTTGGTGGCGGGGGGTGGAGAGGCTGAGATGGGGCCTCCTGTCACCCTCTGGGTACACTGTGATTCTCCCATTTTGTCCACTCCACTGTGCCTTGGTGTGCTCGGCTCCATCATGCCCAATATGTTTCCTTCCTCTCCCACAGAAAAGGATGGGACAGCCATCATCTACATTTCACGGGCAGTTCCTTAGGCACTTGAGTATGGAAGGGACATTGAGGGTGCTTCTCCTGCTACTGGAAAGCAACCTCCCAGCCCCAAGTACCCAGCTTCAACATGGAAACTTCTTGGGGTCATATTCCTTTGCCAAGTGGGTTGAGTACATTCAACCCCAGGCAGATTGCAGTGTGTAAACTGCATTCCTGGCATTTTGGGGGCTGGTGGTGAAATAGATGGCTTATCCTTAAAGGCTAACTAGGCAATCACAAATTCTACTTCCCTGGAAATTAGAGGAACCCTATGTGGTGCCCACACTTGCCCCCGTCTCCCCATCCTGACAGGTGAGTAGAAGTGGCAGGTCTCATTTGCTTTGAGCATAACTACTTTTACCCACAGGAAACTTTTCCACCAGAGTTTTAAATCCAGGGGAGACTCCAAAATATAACTTCCAGTTGAATCCCCAGGCATCGCTGACTGAGTCTGCACTTTACTCCTAGAAAGCAGTGGGTATTGGAATGGAAGTCAGTGTGATCAGCCAGGAAAGCGGAGTCATGGACAGCACCATGTGAAATTTCTGTGGCCCGGGCCATGTCAGCTCAGCAGCCGGTGGTGCTATTTGTCTTTACAAAGCTTAGCCACCATTGGGGGTTGGGGGGACACGACGGAGGATGCAGAAAGTTGGGCCTGGTGGGGGCAAGTTGGAGAACTTCAATATGTGACTCATTCTTTTTCCAAAATTCCTCTTTTCCCCCTTATTTAATTTCCCCCCCTATTTAAAACGTGTGATTTTATATGCTTTTCTCTGCATGTATTAAACAAATTGCACAGCTGAATAGCTGTTCTTAAAACCTGGACATTCACCAAAAAGAAGTTTGCCAGCACAGACAATTAAGCTTTCTTCTTTGAACAATGGAGTGACTGACTGGCACATTTGAAATGCGAGCGTGTTTTTTTATTCCACTGTTCATCCTTCAAGCTGATAAACAGCAACAATGGGAAACAGCTGGGACAGGAAAACATTTGAGTTTGTATTTTCAAAGCAAGCAAGAAAGAAACCCGTCAGTGTGGGCCAGATCCCGTCTTCCGCCTGAGGGCGAGCCGGCATTTGGGGAGGGAAAAATACTATACATATTTCTAATCAAACATTACATATTTATTAATGTGCAGCTGGTGCATTGTATTCTGAGGGTTGGTGTGGGGGGGTGTCTCTCCCCCCACCCCCACGCCACCCGCCTTGTTTCTCTACTGTGTCTTGTCTGGCAGGCGGGTATTGTTCTATAACTGACATTACTTTATAAGAATCCAGAGCAGCACACATTTAATAGGAGTCATCGAGACAATTGCTCTCTGTGAGGCTTAGGGCTCTGTGACGTAAGTGCCACCTGAGCCTCATTTCCATTCTGGAAGTGGGCAGGGTGGGCAACGGAGGTATTTTTAGGCAGGTGCTTCTGGGATCCTCTATCTGGGGAAGCCCCCAGTCCCTTCACTGTCACCCTCGCATCACACGCTGGTTCCCACTGCGAAGGCCACGGCTCCTGCCCACGTGTCTGTGTGCTTTCTAATCATGGGCGCAAATTTATTTTGATGCTTATTGAGATTACACTTGCTGTGCATTTCATTGGGAGCAAGGGTTGGATCTGTTCATTAGGTGGGGAGGCTCACCTTGTCAATTTCCATTGTGCGCTGGCACCCGCGATCACTTTATCATCATTTGTCAGCGGCCTCGACAGGTTTTACTCAGCTCTGATTCCTCTGGGCCCTGCTGTCATAACTTCATTGGCTTTATGGTAGCAGCTGAGTTCCCTTAGGTAATTGTCTAATAGATCTACTTTGCCTTAATATCGGTAATATGTTAAATGTAGGAGACTGCGGAAAAGGTGAAAATGCAAAACACCAGACATGCCTGTCCCAACACCAGCCCCACCCTAAACTGGCGACCTCATCCATCTTTGGAAATCCCATTATACTGAGTGAGGGAGGGGATGGGCTTCTTGGAGCTTTGAAAAATGAAGGCTGAGATTGCAGCCTCCCTCTGGTCCTGTGGCCTAAAGAGTTTAACCTAGGAGGGTATAAATGGTTCTGGGCCAGGAGTAGGGTGTACCTGGTTCTTGGGGTCCTTTCTGGGCCTCAGTTTTCCATGTGTTGATTACACATAGCCAGTAGGAGGTTGAGGCTCCCACAGACTGTCAGGTTTACTCTGGGCCGGGTTGCAGTAGAGTAGCAAGCGAACTGGGAAGGGAGTGTGGCCAGCAGGAGGGCACCCATCTTTCTGCAGGGGCGGCCACCACTCATCTACAGCCAGGTGCTGCAGGTAGAATCAGCGGTTTGGATTTTTTAAATAGAAGCTGGAATTCTGAATTTTTATAGCAACTGTTTGAATTTTCAGTGCTGGCAGTGAACGTAAAACTTTGCTGATAAAGTGTCTGGCTGCTTTGATTAATTATGCTGATGATGATGACTGATGATAGCTAACGTTCTTGAGTGCTTATGAAGAACCATGGACTCTTTCCTATGGTTTCTTTCTCATAGCAAAGCTGGGAGACAGACAGGACATTCTGCCTGTTTTCTGTATGAAGAGCCAGAATTTGCCAAGGTCACATCTTCGGTGTTCTACTGATCAGGTAATTGGCTGCTGGGAACTGCAAAATCTACTGACAAGGGCCCCTGGGCCTGTGTGGACCTTTGTCTGAAGATGGATTTTTCTAGCAAAGGCCAATGAATTTCAAGGTGTTGCTTAGAAAAAAGAAATCTATACTCTCCTTAAAACTGCACCTGTTTTCTGGAATTTCCCACTTCTCTATTACCCTGGGCTTCAAAACTGTGAGTTTTTCCTAAGTAGCAGGTGTAACTGTGCTAATTACTAAGTCCTAGGGTAGATGAAAAGGACTTGACTTGGGTTTCCTGAGTTCATCACAGTTACCTTCCTTCATGGCCTCCGGTTTCCTGAACTGTGTGGAAACTTGAATTGCCTGTTCTTTTCTCCCTGACCCACCCTCGAATCTCCTGACTGCACATTTGCCCAAAACTGACTAGGGCTTTAATAAACATTTGTAGGATGAATGGTGAATTAAAATTTCAAATATAGGGTGTTTGGGATAGATTTCTTTCTCTTTGGCCACTGATTGTCTCTTAATTATTTTCTGTTATCTCTGGTCATCATGTTTTGCATATACATTCAGAGACTAAAATAGTGTCTGCTTGCACTGACGTAAGGTTCAATATACACATGTATGCATGCAATGCCTATACGTGGCCCAGCATACAGGTGTACACACATGTAGTTACACATGTGTGCAATGCACCGTACAGGTACACAGACTTACTTGTAGCTCAACACACACATACACACATGCTGCACATATACCTGGACACATACATGTGCAATGCACACAATACATGTGGCTCAATCTATGCACATGTTCATGTGATTTGACATAATATATACATACTTCATGTGGTTCAGACAGACCTGCAGGACAGGGGTTGTGTGGTCGTGACCTTGGACCCTGTCTCAGGCTTAGAAGTGATGGGTGAGCTTTTCTCACCCTGCCAAGATGTCGAGTTACTCCTGTTCCTCACTTGAGCAGGATCCGTGGCTGCTGGACACCAGTTGACACTCACTTGCCACTATAACTACTCCTGGAGGGACCCTTCAGGGTGCACAGACTGATACCGGAAAGACAGACCTGTCCCAATTTTGAGGTGGCCAATGAAGGGAAGCAGGGTTTTCTGTACTGAGTTGTGGAGCTCAACCACAAGTCTAGTGAGCATGTGGACCCTGCTGTGGATGCTTCTAAATGTGTGCGGCCCACCATGGGGCAGCTCTGGGAAGGAGGGTGAATCTTCTTTTGTGCACCTGTAGCAGGGATGGTGGTGGCCTGGTGTCCCTGTAAGCCCAGACTCGAGAAGGGGCCTGATGTGCTCTCTGGTTGTGGGGAGGTCTTACCTGCCTCGGGATGACCGAGGGAGGGCAGAACTTTGTAGATTGGAGGCCATTAACCTTTCACCCAGATATGCATTTCATTCTGGGGGCTTTGGGTACATCCTGCCCTTTTGTAAAGAAGTGGCAGATTTTCAGGCAAGGGAATCTGTGTCTGTGCGACTAGGATCCAGGCAGTAGGCAGGGTCGGGCAAGAGATCCTGTCTCTCGAACTTACTTCAAGGAGAGATCAAAGGACAATACTCAGCCCAGAGAATAATCTCAGCTGCTTGGGAGACTAAGGCAGGAATGTCACAAGTTCTAGCCTAGGCTGGGTAATTGAGCAAGACCTTGTCTCAAAATAAAGCATAAAAATGTCTGAGGATATAGCTGAGTGGTAGAGCATCCCTGGGTCCAATCCCTAGCAGGGGGGTGGGGTGAGGGGAGAGAGTAATGCTACTTAAGTCCAGCACTGGTTCTAAATCCATTTCTATGCCCAGGGCTCTTCATAGGTAATTTTTAAACCTGAAAATGGCCATAAATTGTTATCTTTAGTATCTAGGTCCAGTCCACAGGCAATAGAACCAAGGCACAGAAAAGCCAAATCTGTTGGTGCAAACGTAAATAGTATGTTCACCTAGAGGCAGTTTTGGAGCTCAGGGCTACAGGACTTCAAAGCCCTTTTCTTTTCTGTCCCCAAGAGTTCCCATCTCTGGTGCTGTCCACCCCGGATGCCCGAAGCCATGCTCACAGAAGCTTCCACTCTTGCAGGTGCTTGAGGCTGGCAGACTCCTTACCTTAGACCCGGGACTGGCTGGCTCTGGTCCTCCAAGGGCAGAGCCTCCCGTTTGGGGAGGGCAAGTACAGATTTTTCCAATACTTTGTACTGTCCGTGCAAAGTGAAGTTGGGAGAGCGCCTCTGACTGCTGTCCCTTCGTTCAAGGTCATGCAGATAGCGGTCAGTGGAGGCTCCTTTGCAAATGCACAACGCCGGCAGGCAGGCCGTGCAGATAAGGTCCCGAGGCCCAAGCGCGGGTTGTACTTGCATTATCGCGAGTTTCCTTAAGCTCGGTGAATATGTAAATCTCTCCCGCAGCCTCCTAGTTCCGCAGTCCTGGGGGCCGCCTCCTCCGGAGCAATTCCGAGGGTAAAATTGATTAATATTTGTTTTCAAAATGACACGCGGTGATGTATGGGTCCTTTTACAACTTAAATTAATACTTTAAAGAGATGAATGGTCTCTACAGAGGGTGTTAAAGTTCAAGCCCAGAGAATTTGCATATTTATATTATAGGCAACTGATAGTAATTGTGGGAACGGTCTGTAATGCTGTTCGTTTGTCATTTTCAGCGGGGTGTGCTTCTGCCGGGGACCTCATTAAGTTCTGGAGCCTCAGTCCCTCGCCCGGCAGGACTCAAGACTGAGGGCCTGGCTTTTGGGCACAGCCCCAGCTCGTCGTGCCTGGAGGTTGAACCCCACCTGGGTCTTGCACCTGCTTTGGGGGACAGTGGAAAAAAGCAGGAGCCTTGAGCCTGTAGATTTCAGTGCTGTTTGTCCCACCACCCGTGGTGAGGAAGCCGAGGAGGGGGTCTTCAGCTCCTTCTGGCCCTGGCGTAAGACTTGCTCTGAGGTTAATTCCTGGCAACTCCTGCAACCGGAGAGCTGGCTGCAAAAGCCACTGGATGAGGAGTCCAGGTGCTGCTGCTGGGCAGGGTAACCTGGGTGGGCCAGGTGAGCAGTTCGGGGAAGGCTGCACCTCTGAAAGGGCCCCCCTCAACTCCCTCCCTTCCTCCTCCAGGCGACCAGGCTGAGCCATTTGAAACCTAAATCATGGCAGGTCACCCTTCCATCAAAATTCTTCCCAGTCTCTCTTTGCTCTTTGGAGTAAAAACTGAGCTCCTTGCCATGGCGAAGAAGGCCCTGTGTGGTCCCACCCATCCTGTTCCCTGCTGTGCAGCCACACCAGCCTCCTCACTGTCCCTGGATACTCCAGTCACACTTCTGCCCCAGGGCCTTTGCACTCATCCCTCCCCCTCCACTTCCCCCTACTTCACCCAGCTTGGTCCAGGCCCTCACTTCCAATCTTAAATCATCTATCTCAGTGACACTTTTCCTTGCCCACTCTGGTTATTATTCTACCCCTTGCCTACCCTACATCTTGTATGTCTCTTCCTGCTTTGTTTCTTCTTCATAGCCCTGTTCCTGTCTAATGTGTGACATATGATTATCTTTCCTATTGTTTGTTTCCCCCTCTGGGAGGTGAACTTCATGAGGGCAGAGACTTGTCTGTTCACTGCTGTGTTCCCCACTTGGAACCATCCCTGGAGTGTAGCAGACAGGAGTCTGCACTGAATAAGTGAATGAGTGATTAATGAATGTGGACTCAACGGTGACTGTGTGGTGGCTCCCACTGCCCGTGTAAGGTAGCCAGGGTGTGCCACGTGAGGAGGCCTGGTGCTTGGGGCTGGCTTCACGAGTGTGTGATCTGTGCAAGATCCCTGCTTTGCAAACTCTGTGCACTCAGTGATTCCTCTGCTGTAGCCCTCTTAAAAAAGAGTTTAGACTGTATTTTTAGAGCAGCTTATGGTAAATGACACAGCAAAATCAAGCAGAAGATTATGCCATTTCCCATGCACCCCCAGGCCCACACCCCCAGTATCAACGCCCACTTTTGGAGTGGTGCCCTTGTGACAGTGGCTGAGCCACACTGACACATCCTTAGCACCTGGTCCATAGTTCACGTTTGGGTTCATTCTGTGGGTCTGGGCAAACGTATAATAACATGTATTCATCATTTTCATATTGAACAGTGGTTCCACTGCCCTAAATGACCTCTGTGCTCTGCCCATTCACCCCTCCCCTCTAACCAATCATGGCAGTCATGGAGATTTTAATCTCTCCATTTTTTTTTTTTTTTTCAGCACCAGGGATTGAACTCACAACCTCGCGCCTGCCTGACAGGCGTGTAAGCCGCTGAGCCAAACTCCCGGCCCTGGTTTTTTTGAGGCAGGGTCACACTGTGTAGCTCAGACCAGCCTTGCGCTTGCGTTGTAGCCCAAGCCGGTCTCCAACTCACAACGCTCCTCCTACCTCAGCTTCCCGAGTGCTGGGATTAAAGGTGTGCGCCGCCACACCTGGCTTCTCTCTCCATAATTTTGTATTTTCCAGAATGTCATATCGTACAGTATGTGACCTTTTCCTTTTGCCTTCTGGGAAGTAGTAAAATGTGTTTAAGGTTTTTCCAGGCCTTTTGTGACTTGGGAGGTAATTTCTTTTCTAGTGCTGAGTGATACCCCATTGACTGGATATACCACAGTTTATTTACCTGCTCATCTGATGACAGACATGTTGGTGTCTTCCACATTTTGGTAATAATTAATGAACCTTCTTGAAACATCCACGTGCAGGTTTTTGTAAACCCAAAGTTTTCAACTCCTTGGGTAATTACTAAGGAGTCAATTGTTGGATCCTAGGGTTGAGTATGTTTAATTTTGTAGGAACTGCCAAGCTGAACCCCAAAGTGCCTGGACCAGTTTTCATTCCCATTAGCAGTGAATGAGAGTCCCTTGTGCTCCACATCCTCATCATCATTTGGTGGTGTTAGGCTGCGGATTTTGGCCATTCTAATAAGTATTCAGTGGTATCTCCCTGTAGTTTTACTTACTATTTCCCTGGAGACAGATTAATGCATCTTTTCATATTTTTATTTGTCATCTGTATATCTTCTTTGGAGAGGTATCTGTATGAAACTCTATAATCCATTTTATTTTATTATTTTATTTTACTTCTTTATTTATTTTTGGTACTAGGAATCAAACTCAGGACCTTGCACTTTTCAGGCAGGTGCTATGCTACTGAGTTACACCTGGACCTCACAGCTGTACCCCTGCCTGCTATGGTCCATTTTAATTAATTTTTTGTGGTATTGAGAATTGAATCCAGGGCCTCATGTATGCTACATAAATGCTCTACGAATGAGCCTCTGGCTACTTTCTAAATGAGGTTTTTTTTTTATATATAGTTAAGTTTTAAGAGTTCTTATAATTTTAAATGCTGATGATTTATCAGAGAATCTTTTGCAAATACTGTCTCCAGTCAGTGGCTCATCCTTATTTTCTTGACAGTTAGCTTTAATTTTTTAACAATTCTGGAATAAGGAATTTTGCATTTTCATTTTGCACTGAGGCCCACAAATTATGGAGCCAGCCCTGCTGTCTGGGTTACCAGAGAGTAATTTATTCTACAGTTATGCTAAGCATTGTGTCTAGGTAGGCACTTGCAAGATGTTTCTAGCTAGTACTGTCATCAGGAATGGCAGTCTGCTTCCTAGAGGTGTTTGGGGGTCAGAGAGTTCACCATTAACAATTCCTGAATGTGAGGAACCTGCTATGTGGGAGAAGCTGTTTCTTTGTTTCTCATGTGTATGCACCTCCCACAGCCTCAGGCTTTCAGACATGCACATACAGATAGATACCTGGGTATCTGTTTTTTTGTACATTTATTGCAAAATTGGCTCCAGTGCTCTACCTGTCCCTGTCTCTAACATGTGATTTTGTAGATTTTCCCATCAAGAAGGGGAATCTTGTAATTTTGCCACTTCTTGAACTTGTGAGTTGCTTTGACCAGTGGAATATGGAAAAGATGACTTGGCTCTGTTGTGAGCTCTCTCCTTCTGGAGTTTTCTCTCCATCATGAGAGCAAGCCTGGGCTAGAAAGCTGGGGGATGAGTGGCCACATGGAGCAGAGAAAAGTCAGCAAGTTGTTCCAGTTGAAGTCCCATGAGAGAGCCCAGGTGAGATCAAGAAAGCCCTCTGGAGGCTTCTGTGCCTGCCTTAGATTAGAGGTATTTGACCTGTAGTCTTGCAAACAATAATAAATATTTGTTAAATAAACCATGGAATCCAGGGTAGTTTGATATAAAATATAATTGTGGCAATAGGTAAATGACACACGGCCCAACCTTGACTAGGCAACTATTTGCACATGAGCAAATGTCCACATATTTGCACATCCATCCTGAGCCAACTCAGACTCCAAGGGGGCCAGAGGAGTAGAGGGGCCTGATCTTGCCCCTGGGCTTCATCGTCCAATAAATCAGACTTAGAGGAAAGAAACACAGATGCACATGCTGTTGGCCCTGTGCTGCTCGTCTGGAGTCCTCAGGAGACAGGAGTAGGGGATGCTTCCTACTCGAGAGGCTGGGATGTAGTTCACCCAGGGGAGGGTGTTGAAGTAGAGGTTTCACTCTTTCTTTGAGTTTCAAAGGGGTGGAAAACAGCCTCAAGTTTGGAAAAAAAAAAACTGGTGGGAAGTGGTGAGGGGGAGGAGAAGGCAGAATGGAGGGTGACTGTACCCAGGCCCATCTCACGGAGGGAGGAGTGGCTATGACAAGGGACGAAGTCCAGGCTGGGTGGCTACTGAGCACAGTTTCAGGCTGATTTGAACAGAATAAGCCCGTCCTCAAAGGGGAGACTAGCAGGCGAGGACTTCTATGTCACCAACTTGGTGATGACACCGCCATTCTCTCACTGGCCCCTGCACATATCTGAGTCAGACAGAAGACCAATAACACTTTTTGTTTAAAATTTTTGGGTGGGGGGGGGAATTTTAAATTTGTATGAAATGGAAAAAATAGAACAATGATTGTCTGTTTATCATCACCTAGATTCCCTGTCAGTGTTTAGCTATATTTGTTCTCTCTCCCCAACCTTTCTGTCTCTCTCATATGATTGTTATGATTCAGAGGAAGGACAGGTATCAGAAAAAAACTTCAGGAACTAAGAGCAGGTGTATTTACTTACCTATCAGAGCATGATGATCCAATTTAGGGAAGCTGTATTGGTGGTGTACTGGTGAGCATGGCCAGCTCCCAATGCAGGAAATTTGCCACGAGCGTAATGCTGTTGTCCAATATAGTGTCTGTATATAGATTTGCCCAATTGTCTCGATAAAAGCCTCTAAAACATCCCCCCCGCCAACAAACGCTGTATCCAGCTGAGAATCCAGGTTATATTGATATGCTGTGCCTTCTTGAGTCTGTTTTAATCTTGAGCAGTGCTTTCACCCCTACTTTTGTCCTTGAGAGCACGCAGGTTGCTGGGGTGTTCAGGGCAGCTGCACTGCAAGGTGTGTTTCCATATAGGTCTATCTGATAGGCCCCTCTGGATTATATTCAGACCATGTGCTTTGGGCAATCAGATTAGGTGCATGGTATCATGTGAGAGCATCCTTCAAGACTGTGAGTGTGTATCCTGGCTTTGTGATCAACTTGAACATTACCTTTCCAGATTACCGTCCTGTCCAAAGACCAAGAGAACATTTTTCTTCTGTGTCCCCTACATACAGTGATGCAGTTATGAGACCAGGCCTTGGCACCAGAGTCCTGGGCTCACTCTGTGGCCTGAATGTGTCACATAATTGTGCACCTTAGGCCTCATTTTCCCCAACTGTGTAATAGAGATAATAATTCCTACCTCTTAGGGTTGATATCTGAGTTAAATAAGCTACTTTATGTAATGTATTTGCATGGTACCTGAAATAGTGAGTGTTTCTGGTTGTTTGTATTAATACATCTTTTTAAACATTTCTGGCTCCCTGCCTTGTGTAAGCCTGATCCAACCTCTTCCTTCCACCCTTTGAAGGTAGGGCATAGAACTGTTGAACCTGGAAAAAAAATTTGTCAGACTTATGGGTGTCAATTCCTAGACCAGATTATTCAGTTGGAAGACTAAGACTCCCTCTGGACAGAGGAGGAGATGCTACTTTCTTTCTAGCAACATGACCAGTAACTTTTGAGATAGTGGCTGTTTTACTTGCTTATTTGAACTCTAATAAGCAGAGCCACCTCTTTCCCTTCCTCCCATGCTGCCCTGCAATGATTAGCAGCATGAGCAAGAAATAAACCTTCACTATTTTAGGCTGCTGAGATTGTGGGCTTGTTTGTTACTGCAGCAGAACCTGGCTTATGCAGCCTAGTAAATGGTACATGAATGCTGGACATCATTATTACCATCATTCTTAGTATTTTATTATGATTTTGTGTGCCCATTTCACTCAGAGTTTTTATTTTGGCAAAGCTATAGATGGAACCCAAAGCTTTGTGCATGCTAAGTGCATGCTCTGCCATTGAGCTACACCTCCAACCCTCTTGCAGAGTCTTTCTACTGTTCTGGTGATCTCTTCAGGCTCTATATCATGCTTCCCATCCCTGACCATCACTTTCTCAGTCACAGTCTCTGCATTCTTTTGTCATTGTGGTCTGGAAATCCCAGCTCAGGGCTAGTCACAGATGTGATGCTCAGTGTGCAGTAACCAATTGTCTAAACACCACTGGAGAAATCTGAGTTGTAAGTATCCTTAAAGGGTTTGGCTTTGACCTCAGCATTTGTAATTGCACAAACATTATTGTAGCAATAACCACAAAAATAAAAGGCAAAAAAGTTTTTTGTAATCCCTTGAAAATTGAGGACTTGTCCATCCTTTTCTCATCTGTCTCTCTGAATGGATGGTTTTGTAATGGTGCTTTCTGCCAGACACCATTTCGTGTTTTTTTTTTTTTTCTCCACTTAAAATACTATGGAGGACTCATTTCCATCAAATACATGAGACCTTTATTTTAGAAGCTGCATTTATTCCATGGAGTAGCTTTGATTTTTTGAACATTTATGCATCTTCCAATTCTTTGCTGTTTTGGCCATGGGCACCTTTGTTTGCAGAGTGAGCCCTCTTATTCCAAATATCTTGAGGGAAGGAGGCATCTCAAGACTCCCTCAGGTTGCCCAATTTGAATACAGTATTCCAGCATATTATGTTTCCTTTTTCCATCTCCAGACATATGAGGAAAACATCGTGTAAGTGAGTTTCTATCACTAAATGATGTAATAATGTTATTAAGATAAGTCCTGCCCCTTTTGAATGGAGCTGGAAGTTGTCTTTCTCCTTTAGTGAGCCTCTTTCTGGTTTCCCTTTGGAGCAACGGGGGACCTGCCACTGAATGTACCCCCTTTGTGAGCTTTCTTAAACTGTTTTCCATCTTCCTTGTTCTCCCCACCGGCATTCACTGTTGATTTTTTTCCCTTGGGACACTTTGCCATAGAGAAACAAGCTTCTATCTTTCTATGAGAATGATCCTGTCTGAATAAATGAACATCAGACATCCAGCACAGGTGTACTGGGGGTGCCCGTGGCCCATTCTGCTCCCTCCTCATGAGGCTTCTGTCCTGTAGTCATGTCACAAATGGGCCTCTCTGGTGCTCCTGGCCGCCTGCTCCAGCAGAAGGTGGTGTGTGGTGTGGGTCTGAATTTCCGAGCACAGTGTGCACTGCAGGGGTGGAGGAAGGGTGAGACTCTTATCTGTGACCCTTACATAATTGTGAGTGCTCTGAGTTTAGGACTCTGTTCTTCCTGCTGTGTTCCCAGTGCCCAGTACAGGCCCTGGCTCAGAGTGGCTGCTCCATGACTGATGGTTGAGTGAATCATTGAGTGATTGTGTGATAAGAGAAGGCTTCCAGAAAGAGAGGTGTCTGCTTTGGGCTTTGTCAGGTAGAGTCTGTGGGAAGGAGGAAGGGATTTCAGCAGGGCCTTGCTCAGGCCATAGCAGAGATGCATGGTGCGTGCATGTAAGTGCATGCCTGTGTGCATGTGTGTGCCTTGGGAAGAGAAATTTTCCATTCATTTGTTCAACAGATATCCTAGAGCGGCTAATATGTACCTTTATGCTGAGCAAGAATTCCTGCCCTGGGGAGCGGGCATTCTCCTGGGGAATGGACAATAATGAAAGCCACAATGAGTTCAGCCTGGAATGTGTTACATGGTGCAAAGTGCTGTGGGAGAGACAGAGCAGGTGGCAGCCACACTCCACTGCCCATTTCCTTGTCTTATTTGTATTTTAGTTTGTAAAAAAGTAGGGAAGACATGAATATACTTGCAGGGTAAAAGTGCATGCAATACAGGCGTAGTGGGGAGACTGTTCAAGGGAGGGCACATCCCATCCTCTCCAGCACCCTCCCTCTCTCCCTCCCTCTCTCCCTCCCTCCTGCCCTGCCTCCCACCTCCAGGTTTCCCCTGTACGCTGACAGCTGTGCGTGCAACATCTGTGAATTGAGGTTTTTTTTTCTCAATACAATAAATTATGCTGGATGCATTGCTCATGCTTTTCTTCACTCACTAATTCAGGGTCCTCCTTTCCGTGTCAGAACATGCAGATCTTCCCTTCTCTTAGGAAGTGCTACAGGTTTCACACTAGGGATTCACCCACTTCCCCTTCCAGTCTGTTTCCAGACTGTTGTGATTCCGGAAAGTGAAGGCTGCAGCAGATATGCTTGGTGTGCCCGGGCAGGTGTCTTTTGAATGACAATGTTCTGTGGAGATTGTCCATTCCTTCGTTTGCCTTTAGAAGGGCTTCTGTTTATTGGATCTGGTGGCTTGTCACAGGGAACAATTGCGTGACAAGCACATATATATTCTTAGGTACCAGTGTTTTTAGTTCCATGAGGTACATCACCTGTGATACATTCTAGTTCATTCTAGAGGGTCAATTCCAATAATGGAAGTCTGAAATCCTTCCCACCTTGCCTTCAGAGGGGCAGGAGAACTCATTGCCCCACATCTACCTGGCCGATGCCATTCACTTCCAATTTTTGTCAGTCCGATGGGGGAAAAATAATGCCATCACTATTTCAACTTCATAGCTCTAAAGCTGAACCTCTTTTCATGTGATTATTGACCTCTTGAATTTGCTCTTCTATGATTTGCTTATGCATATCCTTATTTACAACTCTTCTGTCTATACGGCTCATTAGTATAGTACAGATATTAATCATTTATTCTTTATATTGCAAGTATTTTTCTCAAGTCTATCTTTGTTTAAGTTGACTTTATCTGATGCCTTATATAAACTTTAATTTTTGTATTACCTAAAATTTCAAATTTTTTTTTTCATGCTGGATATCAAACTCATGACCTCGTGCTTACCAGGCAAGCACTTGAATTGCTGAGCTAAATCCCTGGCCCAAAATTTCTAAATTATAACAATTGCTTTTTCTGTATAACTTTGGAACTTTTAGGCCTAAGAAAATAAACTGTATTATTATTATTTTATTTATTTATTTTTTGCTATTTTTTTTGGTATTGAGGATTGAGCCCAGAGCCTTTGGATTGAGCTATGTCCCCGATTCTTTTATTTATTTTTTTTATTTTTGAGATAGTTTCCATAAGTCACTAAGTTGCCAGGGTAGGTTCAGCCTTGTGCCTTAGCCTCTCAGGGTACAGAGACAATAGGTGTATACCACCATGCCTGGTTGACTTATTCTTGGAGTCACTAAAAAGACCAATAGATCACTACAGTGGTACTTCAGTTCATGGATGCTTTTGTTTGCAAACAATTTGATTCATAAACAGAAGTGCTTGGTAAAATTTTGTTTTTTGTTTGTGAACTCTGCTTTGGGTGACAAGCACCAACATGGACATCTTTTCCAAAATTTCTGAATGAATTAAGTTCATGAACTGAGGCACCACTGTGTACTGCCAGGTATGTTGTGATGTTATGTTTGTAGTATGTTTGTAGTACTGCCAGGTATGTTGTGATGTTATGTTTGTAGTATGTTTGTAGTACTGCCAGGTATGTTGTGATGTTATGTTTGCTGATGGTTTAGGGCCAGTTCACACATAACAATAATAATTCACTGACGCAGGCCTTCCTATGTTCCATGGATATGAGCAACACATGTATTATTTCACTGATTCCTCAGAATGCTCTGTAATATGATGCCATTATTTCCAATTAATAGACCAAAAAACTGAGACTCGGGAGGTTAAGTGGCTTTCCCAAGATTGCGAAGCAGATGAATGGCAGAGCTGGCTTCTGAATTCTCGCCCGCCCTGCTCTAGAGCCTGTGGGTAGCCACTGGGCATTTAGCTACGGAGGAAGTTTGGGGTCTACACAGCCTGGGCACCAACCTCTGACAAGAAGCAGTCTTGCCGACAAGGAAGGCACCCAAGGGGTGGCTGGAAAGGGCTGCCAAGGACCAGAGCTGTGCTGGAAGAGCGCTCCTCTAACCCCACAATGGCGCTCACAGCTCTTGTGTTATGGGTCCAGGGTTGGAGCACCCTATTTGAGGCAGAGGCCTGGATATATCGCTAGCTAGCAGTGTCAGTGTCTTGGATCATTGGCAGTCCATGCCCACCGGCTTGTGATGTGTCAGTTTGACATGGCTACACAGTACCCAGATGTTTGTTCAGACATTGTTTGGAGTGCGTCTGGATGGCATTAACATTTACAGTGGTGGACTGAGTAAGGCAGATTGCTCTCCCTAATGTGGGTGGTCCTTGTCCAATCAGTTCAAGGTCTGAGGCTGGAATAGAACAAAAAGACACAACCCTAACCCTAACTCTCCCCAAGAAAGGGGAATTCTCCAGCAGGCTGTCCAAGGACTTCTCCCGCACTAGTGGCTCTTTTGGGCTTCCCCAGTCTGCTGCTCCCTATTGCAGATTGGGACTTTCTGGTCTCCATAACTGTAAGAATCAGTTCCTTATAGTAAGTTGCTTTCTCACTACCTGTATAGTAACATGTAGCTTAATTAGCCACTTTCTGGGAAATGCATTGATATAATCTAATGGGACCACGGTTCTGTATGTGGTCTGACATTGACTGAAACATTATGTGGTGCATGACTGTACACACACACACACACACACACTATTGGTTTTGTCTTTGACTAATAATACACTGTTGGACTGGAGGTATTTGCTTTGGCCCTTTGATGATGTGTGGGGAGCAGGCTGTAGTTCCGAGGGGGAAGAACAGCTTCTGGGTAGGGGCTCCTGCTTCATAAAGGCCAAGCCTTTCTAGTGGCAGCATGAGAGACTTGGAGTGGACATTATGAAGGACTTCAAGTGGTGAGACGCACTCTAGCACCTTCATGAGGGAAGGGCAGTGGGAGTTTGGTTTTCTTGAGGATGTGCTCAGGGCAAGTGGGCAGAAGAATGGGTCAGCTGGTCTTCCCAGAGCTTTTCTGGGTCTTTGAGAATGACTCAGAAAGCAGCAGCTGTGGCCTCTAATAATGCAGCCACCTGGGAAGGATTATATTTTCCTTCCAGTGCTCAGGGCTGAACTCTGCTGCTCACTTGAAACAGAGAAGCTGGGGGGCTGTCGGGTTGCAGCCAGATGGCTCACAGGTGGGCATCCTGGGCAGACTCTTCCAGTCTCTGCTGCTATGGACGTGAGATGGTTGTCTCCATCTTCCCCCCTCGGGATTTTCCTACAGCTGGGAGATGCTTGGGACAGGGACAAAGAAGAGGCATGACTTTTATACTCCCCAAGTGAGGACTCCCTTCTAGGCCCGGGTGGTTACTTTTCTTACAGTGAGAATGTTAACCTTACACCACCCTGCTGAGGTGGGTGTCGCTGTCACCATTTAAAAATACACCCTTGCTTATGTTATGATTGCAGATTTCATGCTTGTTCCTTGTAAGATGGCTAAAGGACACAGGTATAGAAAGTCAAAAGTGGAATTCCTGCCTCCCATTCCATGCTGCACCCTTGATGGGAAGCAGTGCTGAATGCATCTTTTTAACATTTCTGCAGTAATATACGTGGAATACAAAGGAGCAAGCAGGGGCTTAAAATGTGGTAGAATATACATAAAATGGACCATTTTGTTCATTGCCATCATCTGTCTCCAGAACTTTTTCATCTTGTTCAAATAAAACTCTCTACTCATTAGATAAGCTTTAATAACTTCTTTTTTCACTTCTGCCCTTGACACTGGCAGCCACCATTTGACTTTCTGTCTCTATGAATTGGACTCGTCTTTTTACCTCCCATAAATGAAATCAATGATATTTCTTCTTTTGTACCTGCTTTATTTAACTCAGCACAATATCTTCAAAGTTCATTCATAGTGTGGCATGTGTCTGAATTTCATTGCTTTTGAAGTCTGGATAACATCCAATTGTATAGGTGTGCCATACCTTGAGAAATCCATACATCCATCAATGAATGTTTGGGCTGTTTCCACCTCTTAGTTATTGAGAAAAACACTGCTGTGAGTGCAGTTGCACAAATATCTCTGAGCCCTGCTTTCTTTTGGGTATGCACCCAGAAATGGAACTGACAAATCACATGGTAATTCTATGTAATATTTTTGGAACTACATGCCATTTTTCATAGTCAGTAATAAATCATTTCTCAACAATGCATGAGGGTTATGATTTCTCCAACACTTGTTATTTTCTGTTTTACTGCT
This sequence comes from Dasyprocta punctata, assembly GCA_004363535.1. Lineage (NCBI taxonomy): Eukaryota > Metazoa > Chordata > Mammalia > Rodentia > Dasyproctidae > Dasyprocta > Dasyprocta punctata. The sequence continues at coordinate 14,734 of RJWM01022442.1, read as the reverse complement.
AATATTTTTTGTTTGATCATACCATGCTAATCGATGTGATATGGCATCTCATTTTGACAACAAAGGTTTTAAAAAATTTTTACCATGTGTATTTAAGGTGTACGAGGTGGTGTTACAGGATACATGTATATAGTAAAATGGTTATGGTAATGGAAATCAATAATGTAGTCATCATTCAGCGTCACTCTTTTTTCTCCTCTTATGGTAAGAGCAGCTGTAGCCTACTTAGCAAAACTCCTGAGAGCAATGGACAATTATAAAGTATAGTCCTCGGGTTGCATCTAAACTGTCTCCACTTCCTTATCCTACATCTCTGCTATTTTGTTCCTTTGACCTCGATGTCCTGATGGCTTCTTTCTCCACCCTAGCCAGTTAACCACTGCTTTAACTTCTACCTATATAATCCCCTTTTTTCTTAGATTCCATTTAAGTGAGGTCACGCAGGAATTTTTTTCTTTGTTTGGCTTATGTCACTCAGCACGCCACCACCCTCTGGTCCATCCACCCTCTGGCAAATGGCGAAATCTCTTCCTGTTTTGAGTCTGAATAGTATCCCATTGTGTGCGAGTGTGTTTACCATACTTTCTTTACCCATTTGTGCATGGGTGGATGTAGAGGTTGTTTTTATACTTTGCATAGTGTGAAAACACAGGACTTCAAGTTCACAAAAGCAGTATACAACGTAAACTGGTCATCAATTTTGTTTTCTCTTGAAAATTACAGAGGCTGAGGCAAGAGGATTGAAAGTTGGAGTCCAGCATGGGCAACTTAACAACTTATTGAGACCTCTTTCCAAATTAAAAATTAAAAGGTGCCGGGGATGTAGCTCAGTGCAAAGTCCCTGGGTTCAATTCTCAGTACTATTGGTGCCTCACTTATTATTATGATTATTACTTTCTGGGTGAATAAATGGTGGTTTGATGAGTTGGAGGACACAGGGACCCCCTGTGGGGAGGGTTAGGAAGTCTCTAACCCAGTTACTAGAGTTGCATGATGTGCAAAGAAGGGCTGAAATCCAGTGTTTGCTCCCAGTCTTAGTGGGTCAGGGACTGAGTAAAGGCAGAGCAGGGAGCTTGTCTCTGCTCCACAATGTCTGGGGTCTCTGAAGGGAAACTTGAAGCTGCTGCAGTTTCTACTGCTGCCCTAACAAATGACCTAGAACCCAGAGCCTTAAAACCACACAGATCCATCACTGTGCAGTTCTGGATCACAAGTCCAGTGGGTTTGACTGGGTCTCTGCTTACTCCTACAAAGCTGAACTTGTGGGGAATCTGCCTCACTCATTCAGACGGTTGGCAGAATTGAGTCCCTTGTGATTGTGTGATGGAGGTCTTATCTCCTGGTGGTTCTCAGCTCCAAGCTCTCTGTGGATTGCAGCTATGTTCCTCCATTTTCTTTCTTTCTTTTTTGCGGCACCAGGGATCAAACTCACAACATCGCGACTGCCAGACAGGTGCTTAAGCCACTGAGCCAAAGCCCCGGCCCTAGTTTTTTGAGGCAGGGTCGCACTATGTAGCTCAGGCTGGCCTTGCGCTCGCGTTGTAGCCCAAGTGGGCCTCAAACTCACAACGCTCCTCCTACCTCAGCCTCGCGAGTGCTGGGATTAAAGGCGTGCACCACCATGCCTGGCTTGATCCTCCATTTTCAAAGCCAGCCACAATGGGTCCCTGCCTCCCTCTCTGCAGTCTCTCTGCCTCTTATGGCCACATATCTCTGCCACTGTCGTCTCTGCCAGCTCTCTGTAGCAGCTGGGGACAGATCCTTGCTTCCAAGGGCTCTGTTGCTGTCATCCAGGCTGATCTTCTGTCTCTTGACAAGAACATCCCTTAGGCACTTCTGTAGGTCCTTCTTGCCCTACCATGTGGCAGACCATAGGGTCCAGGCGTTAGGGCATGGGGTCTTGGGGTGGGGGCATTATTCTGCTGGGTTCTGGAGCCCTTGGGAGTCCCATGTGTACCTGTGTCTAGTGGTTGATGTTGGCTATTGGTTGATTCTCAGCTGGGCAGACAACCGGAGTATGCTCCCAGTGTGGCCTTGGCTCGGCAGGCAAGGGCAGGGGAAGCAAGTGGGTGACTGAAGGTTGTACCTTCCTTATACCCTTGCCTTGGAAGTCACAGAGCACCACTTCTCTCACTGAGGTTCTGGTACAGGTGTGAGGAACAGACTCCAACTCCCCTAGCTTTTTTTTTTTTTTTTTTGGTACTGGGAATCAAACTCATGACCTTGCGCTTGCCAGGCAGGTGCTGTGCCACTGAGCTATATCCCTGGCCCCTCCCCAGCTTTTGTTGTTAAGTGCCAAGCTTCTTCAAGAGTGCAGGTTACTGAGACGATTTTGGAAAATACTGTCTGTCACATGCTCCTAGACAGTTGTGGAGGTAACAGCAACAATGTCGGTAAAGGTCTTATGACATGGTAGGCTCTGTTTTAGACATTTTAAACGGGAGGTGGTGTAACTAGGAATTGAACCTAGGGCTTTGCATTGAACTAATCACCTTTAACCTATTTTTATTTTTTATTTTGAGACAGAGTCTCACTAAGTTGCTCTGGCTGGGCTTGAACCTGCAATTCTCCCAACTCAGCCTCTCAGAGTGCTGGGATCACAGATGTGTGCCATCCTCCCTTGCTTGCTTCATTTGATGTTAATCCTCCCAACCCTGGATACTACAGAACTGTTCATGTGTGCCCATGAGGCAGTGGAGCCACAGGAGGGCACTGGAGAGGGCTCAGTTCACAGCCAGGATTGGGGAGCAGAGCTCTGAAGGAGACTTGATGGGAATGTGGCTGGGGTGAGGGCAGAGAATGGAGGAGCTGGAGGGACTGGGGTGAGCTGAAAGCCGGACAGCCCTCTGCCTGTACCTGGCTTTGGAGGCTGGCTGGGGTCTGAGGCAGTAGCAGGCAGCAGGATGGTCTGTGTGCAGGGTAGAGGTTGAATCAAAGGCCCAGACTAGACATCCCAAGGGGAGAAAGCCAGGGGTAGGCACTTGATGGGGGCTGGAGGAAGGGGTGGGGAATGTGCAGGGAGAGTGGTGGAGACTGCCCCTTGAGCTGGGATATGTAGGTGTTCTGCTGGGGAGCTGGGGAACCACGGCAAGTGTGAGAGTGGCTGGTGGCAAGAAGAGCTTTGGTTTTGCGGGGGCACTCTCAGGGGAAGAGACAGAAGCATCTTCATCTCCAGTTTCTCCCCCATTGGACTTTTCCCTCTGTCCTGGAGGGAGGAAGGATTGGGAACCTTGAGCTCCCCTACAACCCAGGAAAGGTCAGAGGGACCTACAGAGGGCTGCTGAAGCCCGGTCCTGGGGTCATTTGCTCTTTCTCAGCAGGAGACTTACGCTTTACTGCGCTATGTGCTGCTGACCCAGGTGTGTGTTCCCACCAGGCTCTCCACCACTCTCTGTCTCCTGTGCGTGTCTCTGTTTTCCTCTGTAGCTTCTGTCCTCTTTATCCTCACGCTTCAAAGTACCTTTGCCCAAATCTGAGTCCCATTAAAGGCGAAGACACCAAGGCGATGAGAATGTTAGTTCCAGGCCTCTCATTGCCTTTGGGGCAGTCTGTGTTGAGTTCTCTGTAGCGCCTCCTACTGCTAGGTGAAGGTCATGCAGCCAAAGCTTACTGGGCTGGCTGGCCCAGGTTAGTGCTGAGATCTGGGAGGGTTGGGGCAGAGGGACGCGGGTCCCGCAGGGAGCTTGGTCAGGTGTGGCATAGGTTCAGGCGCTACAGGACATGCCAGGGGCCACAGTCCTGCCACTAACTAACTGCATGACTTTGCACAAGGTGCTTAATTTCTCTCTACCTCAATGTTCTTATCAGCAAGTTAAGATTTAATGAAGATTGAATGGAATGGTACATGCCCAGTGCTATGAAAAACTCCTGGCTCAGTAAAAGCTATGTAAGAATGGATTAAGTAAATATAAACATACTTTAAAAATAAAGCAGAACCTAGAGAATGGGCTTTGAGGGTTGATTCTATGTGATCCAGGCAGGTTATTTACCTTCTCTGAGCCTTGATTTCCTTATCTACACAATGAGGATATCAGAACTGAACTAAGGAGGAAATGAGATTATGCAGTGAAAGTGCCTGCAGATCGTGAGCAACCATTAAACAGGCCCATTGGGGTCCAGCTTGGGCAGTGGTTGGTGATGGGGGAGGAGTCTCATTGGAGCCTCAGGAATGGCTGCTGGAAGCCTCTTTCTCATCTTCCTCCTCAGGAGGCCCAGCAGGTGCTGGGGATCTGAGACCAGGGCCCTGATGACTGCCAACCTGGCCTACAGAGCCCCACTTGCCTTCCTCAGGGACATCTGAGCTGGGAACTCAGGGATCTGGTTGAGCTATGGCTTCCTCTTAACTGGGAAGTGCCCTTGGATCCCCTGCTCCCCACCACCCACATTCTCCACCTTCCGACTCAACCCAACCCCTTTTCTTGCTTTCAGTCTCTGCTTCACATCCCTCTGTCTGCCTCACCTACACAGATCTTTCCCTCCTCCCCCAAATCCCACTCCCAGGTTAAGAACCTTGGCACAGGAAGTGGTTGTCATGCATTTATTCCTTGTTTCTCCCTCTCCCCTTTTGGGGGACTCTTTGTTCTATCCTCCATGTGATTCTGAGGAGCAGGGGTCTGACAATCAAGTGACTCCAGTTGTCCAATTAGGATGCCTCATCTGACTGAGAACAATGATTGGTCCAGAACTACAATCATGATTTAAGAAGACCAAGCGGGGCTCCTTTTGGAGAGATGCTAGGGAGGCTGGGAGAGGGAGGAGCTTCTGAAATCAGAAGCTATAGGAGTTCCAAGCCCATCCTTCTCATCATTTTGAACAAGACTTCTTGGGGGTTGATGCTAACACAGAGAAGAGCAGAGCTTAGAAAGGAAAGAGAGGCAGGTTCTTATGGACACTGTTTGAACTTCTGGATGCAGCCATGCCTGAAGATGGGACTAGGGTCCCAATGAAATGAACTGGTTGATTCCTTTATGCTTGAACCAGTTTGAATGGGATTCTGTTGCAGCCCCAAGACTTCAGGTGGCATGGTGATCTTTGCTGCCTTTCCTCCACTGTCTGTCTGCTCATTGTCTGTTGGGCATCTCTCTTCCTGGTCTTGCCCTTGCCATCTCCTTGTCCTTTACTGTAGTCCAAGCTTTTAGTTTACTTTCTGCCAGTGGTCACTGAGGGCAGCAGTGGGACAGAGAGAAAGGAGAAAATAAAAAGTGTGGGCTGAGGTGTTTCTTGTGAGCCCAGGGAGCCTGAACTAAGGAGCCAATGGAAGTAACCCCCTGGATAGACTCTCATTTGCCTGCTTACTTTATAGAGGAGAAAATGGACACAGAGGTTGAATGACTTGTTCAAAGTTACATAGCAAAGAAGTGACAGAAACAGAATAGAATTTGGGTCCTTTAACTTTAAACTCTGTTGTCACTAAGGCTGAAGCTGTCAAAAGGGAAGATTTTCATTTAAGCTTCTTATTTTGCAGATGAGAAATTACGGGGCTCCAAGTGGAGAGAGATCCGGCCACTGTCTCTGCAGTCGGGTAGTGAGGTGCGGGATGCAGGGCATAGGGGTGAGTGTGTGTATCCACAGGCCACACCCGCTCCTAGGGTTCCTCAGAGGCGGCTTGCATTAGAGGCACAGTGAGGAGCATAAACAAAGGCTCTTTAACAAAATATTTAAAATAGCACTGTTTGGTTCCCACATCAAGCGCAGCCTCTTACCTCCAACCCTCGCCTCCCACGCTGCCCCTCCCCCTTCCCCAGGGGCGGGGCTCCACCTTTACTCCCCACCTTCACCCCCATCTCTGAGTAATGCCTGTCTGCAGCTATTTTCTGATTCATCAGTTTGGGACGGTCTCTATTGACTTTCTGCTATGATAGATGAGGATTTCGCTCACACACCCTCTCTGCTCCCCACCTTGTGCGTTATGAGTTTTCAGGGTTTCTGGTAGCGAGCTTTCTGACTTTGTGGACTATACCCCCTCTCTGTTTCTAGAAGCATCTCCTGCAGCCTCCAGATTCCTTCCTGGCCAAAAGAGGTTCTCTAGGCCCCTGCCATTGCTGCAGCCCCACTGGGCCCCTCTTGATGTCCAGGACACCCATCAGTCACCAGTGGCATAGGAACCAGGGCTTTTTCATCCCTGTGTCCTTTTCTCTGTGTTCTGCCATGGCCCCTGCAAGGTGAGGAGTGTTAGCCTGGTCAGGAAGCCTATGGCTTTGCAGTGGTCCTCCAGCTTTTTGAGATCTTGGGGACCAGCTGCTTCTGAGAGTATTCTGTCTCCATCCCACTTGGAAATCGAGATCAAGGTCTCCAGTGAGGTTTCTCTTAGTCTGGCATTATCTGGCTTCATTACATTATCAGAAAAAGAGAGAACCAAAGCACACCAAGGACAGACGGGCCACTTGGCAGATGTCAGCAGCCCAAGCCCGAGTCTGTCCTCTGGGTTTGCAGTCACTTTGCTCGCTCCCCTTTTACCTTTAAAATATGAACAATGGGCCCTTTTGTGGGGTTTGTCACTTCTGCTGGGCCCTTCTGAGTCACTGCATATTTTTATGTGTTCAGTAATATACAGTGTGAGTCATTCTCCAGCTTGGGGGTATTTTGGGACTTGTGCTGTTTTACTTACAATTGCAGAAAAAAATTAAATATTACAGAGGTGATAAAAAACACAGCAAAGTCATATGACTCAACTCAGTGCGTGTGCAGTGCCAGGGTTGGGAAGAGAGCTGGGGCATGAGGTCATTGCAGACGGCTGTTTGGGGAGGGTGGTTCAGGTCAAGAGCCAAGCATGACCCACTTTTGCCAGAGTCAGATAAGTGGGTGGTTGTAGCATCTCCAAGAGATCATATGCCAAAGGCAGAAGGAACCAGCATTTTCATCCAGTTCCTGAGCATCTGAGAAGGAGAGGCGCTGTCTGTTCGAGTTCTAGTTTCTAGGCTGGGACACTGGCGGCAGGGCAGGGAGGCAGGGACGTGGGCACGAAGGTGATGTGTTGAGTTTCTTTTCCTCAAATGGGCCAAGGCTTCCGATAGCTTAGGGGCCCGGCCGCATTCCTGTCTCTAGGCTGCGGACTAGCATGACTGATAATAGTGGAGGAGCTAAGTCACAGTGGAAAGGCTCCTGAGGGATTACGTGTCATGGGGGCAAGCATCACCCCGTCTCTCCTGAATGTGTCCCCTGCAGTTTGTTGCCTCATTTGTGCCACACACCTTGGGCAAGGCCCTTCCTCACTGTGGGCCTCAGTCTCTCATCTGTAACTTTGACCTAGATGATCAGTGAAGGTGGACAAAACTTGGATCCTCTGCTTCTCTGATGGGTGTCCTATGTGAGTTCTGGGCCTTTAGGAACCCATATGTGCAGGGCGCTGGCAAGGGTCCCGGGGAGGGAGGCGTGGCCAGGTATGGGGGGCTTGGCATTAATTGCATTCTGAGCCCATGTCTCCCTCTTGGAGCTGCGGGGCCTGTCTCTTTCTATTAGTTTAACAAGCCCTGGTATTAATGAGATTGCTCTATAATTGAACCTTTTCACGGGTCCCTCGGTAATGAAATTATGCTAATTTGCATTCAGCACCACCAGGCATCCATCACGAAGGATCAGCCGGGAGCGGCCGGTGAGGCAGCGTGAATGCACCGCTAATTATCACCGAAATGAACAAACCCAGCAGTATTATTATTTCATCTTCTGCCCCTTCCCTTCCTCACTACCCCACCTCCCCCACCCAAGCTACATTTTTGTGTTGTCATCCACGTGACAGCCACAGCCGAACTGGGGTGGGCTGAGGCGGGAGGGGGTGTGGAGGCTGCTGCTCTCTCCACTGTGTGGCAGCATGGACCAGGGAACAGGCGGGCTCCGGGACCGTCTTTGGGCTGGTGCCTGTGGGTTGGGCACACACAGTTCGCACATGAACGTGAGAATCCATGCTGCCTGCTCCTCCGTGAGTGTGCAGTATGTGCTGGTGTCCAGCTGTGTGTCAGGGCGTGCAAACCCATCTGCATGTGTGTGTGAGGCTGTGTGTGCGTGCGTGCATATTTGTGTGTGTGCGTGTTTAGATCCAAACACATGTCTGTCCCTAAAAGTGTATCAGTCCATGTGGGAGTGTGTGTCTGTGTGAATGTAGGAGCCGTGTCCCTCTTGGTTGAGGGTGGCAGTGTGTGCCTCTGACGTGTATCTAAGAAGGTGTGTGCACGTTTTTGTGAGCATTTATATGTGTTTGTGTGGGAATCTCAGCACGCATCTGTGCCTGGTCATTGTGTATGGGGATGTGGAGTCATCAAAAGTGCATTTGTGCCCGGGGGTGGCTGTGTCACTGTGTGTCCATGTGAGTCTGCACTGCACGACTAGATTGTGAGTCTGTTTCTCTGTGCTTGTGTCAGTATTTAGATGTGTATGAGTGTGTGTGTGTGTGTGTGTGTGTGTGTATGCGTGCATCTGGCTGTATGTCTGGGAGCTTCTGCTTTCCTGGGTTACCTAGTGGCTGAAGCCTGCCATACCTAGAATGACTCCCAGTGAATTCACAGGACAACACTCGCAAGGGGACAATCAGAGGACTTCCTCTTCCCATTTGCTGGGCCCCAGTGAGTTCTGCTCAGCTGTTCCTCATTGGGTCAAGAATAGCAAAGACTTGGTTTTTGCTGGATTAGCTGGACGTAGACTTGGGAGAATTTGTGTGATTTAGAGAAGACAGTTTGATGTCTTATAAACTAAGCATGTGCAGTGAGACACTGTGGCTTCACTGGGAGAATATTTGTTGTGTGCCTTTCTGTGACAGGCTCTCTAGCTGGGAGAGAGGCCACCATTTCCCTGCCTTTGTGTCTGCCAGAGCAGAGATGAAGCTCCTAATGAGGACATGTCCCATCTATGGCATCCACCAGCCACTGACTTTGGGAGACATCCTTGCTCTTCTTGGAGACTCAGTTTTCCTTGCTGTAAAAAGGGAGCATGATAAACACTGGGTCATGTAATTCACTCAGCATCATGCTTCTAGCATGGAATGTCATAGCTCTAAGAATCACTCCTCGCACGTGATGGGCAAAAGCCTGGGCTTTGGAAGTAGCTCAGGTCTTGAGCAAGTTGCTTAACTTTCTTGCGAAACATCTGTGATATATGTTATTACATGCTTGTGTTGAGGCAAAAAAGATCAGCAATGAATAATTGTATGCATATATGTGTATGTATATAAAATTATCCAACTAATATAAAGTAATATAGCACCCAATTTACAGATAAAGTACATAGTGCTTTTTCTTATAAATGTTGTATAACCAACTGATTCTTCCAAAACATTTTTGATGATTTTGACCAAACTCTCTCATCCACGGACAATCTATGGTTGCAAAATGATGAATAAGCATAGTTCTGACATGTGTGCTGTGGATATTTTCACTTTCATTAATGAGACAGATACAAGTGAAACAACCAAAATATATATAAAACTTTCACACATTTTAATGGTATGAAAGACTTCTTGTTGAATTGAATAATAGCTTTTGAATATTAAAAAAATATTTTCAGAAGTTTTGCAATATAATGGCTTTAGATGCCACACACTTTAAAGTTCAATATGTATTCTGAACATTTTCTTCATTAATTTTCTATGACTAAACAATCAACAAAACAATAAACTAAGCCCTGCTTTGTGATGTTAGCTGAATACCCACGACAGCCAATTTCAAAAGAAGAATGTGGTGTCACCAGACCCAGGCTTGGGCATTGTATTAGTCAGCTTTCCTATTCTTGGTACACAGTACCCAACACCCACAACTTAAAAGAGAGGTTTAATTTAGCTCATGGTTTCAGGAGGTTCAGTCTATGATTGGCAGGTGCCAAGGGAGGAGCATCATGGAAGAAGGGGATGGTGGAGCAAAGCCGCTTCATTCGTGTTGTCTTTTTTCACTCAAGAATCTATTGTGTATCCAAAGTTCTTTGAATTTACAAATAAATTTCAGAGTAAACCTGGATATTTACACAAAAATAAATTTTCTTGGTGTTTGATTGAGATTGTTTTTAAATTTCATATTAAATTTATAATCCATGGCTATGATTTGTCTCCTTTATTAAGGCTTCATTTCATTTCCCTCAGCAAAACCTTTTAGTTTTCAGGTTAGAGGCTTTATTTTTTATTTTTTTACATGTATTTCTAATTACAGCATACTTTTTATTTATTGAAGGTAGTATGAGCTTTCAATTTTATTTCCTTATTTTATGGTAGTACTTCACAAAAATATATTTTTATAAATTATATTTGTTTACAAAATAAAAATATTTATTATATTTATTATAAAATATGTATTTTAACATAAAATATGTAAGAGATAGTTTTATTTATGATTAGACAAATACAATTGGTTTTTATGTTTGACCTTTATATCCTCTAACCTTACTAAATGTACTACTAGTTTGAGGGGCATTTTGGTAGAGTGGCATTTTAAACAATCATTGTCTTGGTCAGTTCAAGGTGCTAAAACAAAATATCACAGATTGAGTAGTTTAAACAACAAATATTTATTTCCCAAATTTCTGGAGGCTAGCAAGTCTAAAATCAAGGTAACAACAGATCTAATTCTTAATGAGGGCTACCTTCCTACATTGCAACTGTCTGTGTTCTAGCTATATTCTCACATGGTGAAAAAAAGAACCTGTTATCTTCCTCTTCTTATAAAGGCACTAATACCTTTATACAGGCCACATCCTCATGAGCTCATGTATACCTAGTTACCTCCCACATGTCCCACCTTCTAATATTTTCACACCAACATTTAGGACTTCAATATATGATTGCATGAAACATGACAATCATGTAAACTGTAAACAAATGTAATTTTTATTTTTCAATATTTATGCCTTCCTATTCTTTTTCTTACCTTCTTGCACTGATAAAAGTCTCTAAAACAGTATTAAATAGAAATGGTAGTAGCAGGCATACTTGCAATGTTTTTGATCTCAAGAGGCAGTATTAAATATCCCAACACAAATGTGATTCTTATTATTAATTTGTATTTTTTGTTTCCCTTCCATGGGTAGAGGAAAATTCTCTTATATTCCTATTTTGCTGCAAGTGCTTGAATGTGTTGTTTATTAAATGATTTTTATGAATCTATTAAGATAATCATGTTTTCTTCTTTACTTCAATGTGGCAAATTACATTGCTTGCCTTTCAAATACTAATTCAGTCTTGCATGTAGAGATAAATTCTACTTTGATGACATGATTTGTTACCCTTTTTACAAATCAGTGGATTACACTTGTTAATATTTTGTTAATTCAGTATTCATGCATATGAGGGAGATACTTCGCGTATTATACACTTTTTAAAGAGCAGAATATATTTATTGAGAGAAAGAAATCTTCTGTCTGAGACAGAGACAGAAGGAGTCCGGAGTGGGTTGCCAAGGACTCTGTCTTTTCTAGGGAATTTTATAGAACCAAGGTGAGATGGGTCCAAGATGGGGAAAACATGGGAACTAGCAAGGCAGGAGGGCATGAGGTGGGACAGAACTATGGCCAACCAATAAGATTAATCGTCCTGGTAAAATTGACCAAATCAGGGACAAATGGGGAATAGAGTCACGTAGTAAGTGGGCTTGCTTAGAGAGTAGTGACTCTTTCTGTAGTGGGTTGGGATGGTGACTCCTGGCTTCCTCAAGGTGATCCATACTTATTTAGAATATCAATCCCTGATGCTTATACTTAGGGTTTGGTTGCATTTGTTTTGTCTTTTGTTTTGACATCTGGCCTACAGCAGGAGGTGTCTGTCTCCTCCAAGGTTAAAAGGTATCTGGTCTTCTCAACTGGCTCCTCTGAAGGCGCAGTCCTGTTTGACTGCCTATAATATTTCTAACTAACTCAGCTGCCTGTAACATTCCCCCATCTGAAGAAGTAACCTGAATATTACACATTTTTCTTTCACTGTAATACCTGTTCCAGTGTTTTTGTGGCATCATATTTTTGTGGTAAAATACATATTGTATAAAATCCATCAATGTAAACATTTTAAAGTGTACAATTTAGTGACACTGAGTATGTATTATGCAATCATTTCAGTACTTCAGAACATTTTCATGACCTCAAAGAAAATCTTACACACCAATTCCCTATCCTTTCCTGCTCCCAACCCCTGGCAACCAGTAATCTTTCTGTATCTATGAATTTGGTTATCTTTGTGTTGCTTATTTGATTATCTTGATTTTGTCTAATCTGGATATTTCATAAAAATGAATATATAACATGTGTCCTTTCGTGCCAGGCTTCTGTCACTTAACATAATGCACACTGTTTAAAACATTCGTCCATATTGTAGCACTTGTCAAACTTCATTTCTTTTTAAACCTGAGTAAAACGGAGCCAGGGATTCAGCTCAGTGGCATAAGCTCCTGCCTGGCAAGTGAGGCATTGTAAGTTTGAACCCTGGAACAACAACAACAACAAAAAAATCCATAGAACTGAATTATATTTCATTATATATATATGTATCATAACTTGCTTAGAATTTATTTTTTATTTTATTAGTGCCAAATCTTGTCGACCCCTTCATCATTTGATAAATGTTTAGCCATTTTGACATGGTTGCCATTGTGAATAGTGTTGCTATGAACATTTATGTACAAGCTTTTGCTTGGACACTGTAACGGTTTATACACTGTGACAACTTGAGAAGTCTAGAAGCTTAATTAAGTAAGGCAGCAGCTCTACATCCTGGGGTGTAGAGTACAAGCAGTTACCTGTTCATTGTGTCAATTTGAGAAGATCTGAAGTTTAGCTGAGAGACTCAGTAGGAATCCAGGGGTCTTACTTTGTAAACATCCTCATTCTGTGCAAAGGAAGGCAAGGAGATTTGTGGATGCTACACCCACCCTGGGAGGTGGTGTCCTGTGTACTATATAAATGAGGAGAAGAGGCTTGCTCTTGCCCCTTTTTCTCTGGCTGCTTTTGCTTGGCTGCTGCCTTGAAGTGTTGTTCCTATGCCATACCACCCTGCCTTGTGGCCAGCTGATTGTGGACTGAAACCTCCAAAAACTATAAGCTAAATAAACCTTTCCTTCCCAAATTTTGGGTATCAGGTGTTTTGTCTCAGCAATGAGTAAAAAGTAACCAAGACAGACACCTATTTTCAGTTTTCTTAAGAGTATGACTAAAAGTGGAATTGCTGAGCCATATGATTTTCATGTTTAACTTATTGAGAAACCACCAAGCTGCTTTCTAAAGTGACTGCACCATTTTATATCCCATCAGCAGAGTGGATAATTCCAGTTTCTCCACCTTGCCATTAATGTACTATTGCTAACTTGTTGTTTTCTATTTGTTTCATTATAGCCAACCAATTGGTATGAAGTGATAGCTCACTGTGTTTTGTTTTTTCATTTTCTTATGACTAATGCCATTAAACATTACTACTTCATGTGCTTGTTGAGATTTTGCATATTTTCTTTAGAAAAACATATATTCAAACCATTTGTTCATATTTTAAATTGTTGTTTGGTTGTTGCATTTTAAGGTAATAGGTATTGGTTACCAAATATTAGCAGATACATTATTTGCAAATTTTTCTTTATTTTTGTAGATTTTTTGTTCATTCTCTTAATAGTGTTCATTAATGCAAAAACATTTCTAATTTTGATGAATTCCAACTCATTCATTTTATTTTTGTTTTTGTTGCTTGTGCTTTTGGGATCATATTTAAGGAAAAATGGCCCTACCAAGTCTATGAAGACTTACCCCTGTGTTTTTTCCTAAGAATTTTGGTCTTTAGTCCATTTTGAGTTGATTTTAATATACGGTGAGAGACAAATTTCCAAATTTATTCTTTTCCATGCAGAAACGTTCCATTTATTAAAAGACTATTCTTTCTTTCATTGAATTATCCTGGTATCCTTCTCAAAACAATTGATCATAGGTGTATGGTTTTAATTCCATGTCTTTGATTATAGATAATACTTGTTTTATTCCATTGATCTGTTTGTTTATCCTATGGCAATATCTACTGTTTTGATTACTGTAGCTTTGTGGTAAATTTTGTAATAGGAAAGAATGAATTCCCACTTATTCTTTTTTCTCAAGTTTGTTTTAGCTGTTTGGGGTCCCTAATTACATGTACATCTTAGGTCAGTCTTTTTATTTTTTGCATAAAAGGTTATTGGAATTTGTTAGAGATTACATTAACTGTAAATTACTTTACATAAAATTTTCATATGAATGATATTAAGACTTCCAATTCACAAGTGTGAGATGTCTTTCCATTTATTTAGGGCTTCTTTTACTTCTTTCAGCAATGTTTTATATAGTTTTTAATGTGTAAGTCTTGTCCCTCTTTGGTTGATTTTTGACTTGGTTACTTTTTACTCATTGCTGAGACAAAACACCTGACACCCCAAATTAGGGAAGCAAAGGTTTATTTAGCTTACAGTTTTTAGAGGTTTCAGTCCACAATCAGCTGGCTCCAAGGCAGGGTAGCATGGCACGGGGACAACACTTCAAGGCAGCAGCCGAGCAAAAGCTTCCAGAGTAAAAGGGGGGCGAGCAAGTCTCTTCTCCTCCTTTATATAGTACACAGGACCCCCCCCCCAAGGTGGGTGTAGCATCTACAAACATCCTTGCCTTCCTTTGCACAGGATGAGGATGTTTACAAAGTAAGACCCCTGGCTCCCTCCTGAGTCTCCCAGTTAAACTTCTGACCTTCTCAAATTGTAACAATGACCAGGTAACTGTGCTCTACACCCCAGGATGTAGAGCTGCTGAGTTACTTAATTAAGCTGCTAGA
>RJWM01022441.1:0-33703 GCA_004363535.1 Dasyprocta punctata | reverse complement strand
GTTTTTCATTTCTTGCATTTCCCTTTGCATCTGTTTCATGCATTCTGTTTGTGTCTTATATTGTTCATTCAAGGTTTCGATCATTTTCTTAAGTTCTTCTATGTTTTTATCTTGCTCTTCTTTAGATACACACAACATTTCTTTAATAATGATTCTCATTTCATTTTTTAGCTGAGAGAATATTTCTGATTTCATTTTCTCTATAGCTTCATCAAGCTGTTTCTTTATTGCATTTTCTATCATTTCAGAAAGTCCATTTGTGTGACTCCCACTGTCTTCCATTTCAGTATCTTTTGGGTTTGTTCTTTGTGGGCTGGGGGACTAAGACTGCATCTTGGTCTTTCGTTTTGTCATTTTCTTCTGGAATCTATGTACCTCTGTGTCCTGCGCGGCTGGCCAGCGTTCCCCTGAGGTTTGCGCTGATTCTTGCGGCTTGCAGGATCGCGGGACCCAGTAGGCTGGGTCCCGTGTGCAGCAAGGAAGGGCGGCTTCCCGGGGCGTGCAGGTGGAGCCTCCTCCTTTACTGGGTGGGGGCCAAGGCCTCCCGGTCCCAGGGAGCTATGCTGGGCACCGTGCGTTGCTCGGACCCGACCCTGGTTCTGTCGGCAAGCTCGGCCCAACAGCTATGCCTGCGGGGCAGGCCCCAGCAGGTCCCAGGCCTACAGTGCCAGGAGCAACCCTGCTGGGCGGCGCGGTCTGCACAGGAGCTGTGGGATGGCACACACTCGAGCCGAGCCGCGCGGCTGAAGAATGGAGCTGCCGTGCGCTCTGCACTCTGGTGGGGGGGGGCCCAAGCTCTCCAGGTCCCTGCAGCTATGTTGCTCAATTCCCGGTGAGCAGCTCTGGGTTCCTGGGCTGCTTTGGGCTGGGCTGCATACCTCTGTGTCCTGCGCGGCTGGCCGGCGTTCCCCTGAGGTTTGCGCTGATTCTTGCAGCATGCAGGATCGCGGGACCCAGTAGGCTGGGTCCGTGCACAGCAAGGAAGGGCGGCCTCCCAGGGCATGCAGGTGGAGCCTCCTCCTTTACTGGGTGGGGGCCAAGGCCTCCCGGTCCCAGGGAGCTATGCTGGGCACCACGCGTGACGCAGACCCGACCCTGGTTCTGTCCGCAAGCTTGGCCCAACAGCTATGCCTCGGCTTCCCAGTTTTAAAAACATTTATTGCCAAAGCACAAGTGATATCTGCATCAAAAAATCAAAAACAAAAAAGAATAAAGACTGCTTTACTACAAAGAACAGAAACCATCCTGTCAACACAAATATCAATATGGTCAAAAATTGCTGAGAATATTTTTACAGACAAATCACATCATCATTTAAAGCATGTGGAAAGGTTAATTATTATAATACATTGCAACTTCTTTGAGAAGATATGTTGTCTTGCTGGTCTCTGGCAGTGCAGGACTAACAAAATTACAGATATTTTTTGGATGGCATATTGAATAATTAATTCCAAAATAAATCATGCCAATAGGAATTTAAAAAGTAAAATTTAATAATAAAAAACAACTGACATTGTACATACACTATATTAATGACATTGATGCAGAGAAAAATAGGCAAAATTTTGCACTGCCTATAATTTGTAATCATATTAGTATATGTATAGATATCTTCTTAGAATATTAAAAACATATTTGCTAATTTATACATTATTTGAAAGCAGGTTAATGCTTAAAACATGTACAGAAGTTATTAGTGTTAAAATTATAAACTATGACATCTATTTAAAAAGTATTGCTAGAATAATGGACACTATGAAGCAAAAGTTTAAATACAATCTAATGGAAAAATGACAACAATTAAAGAAAATTCAATTTTGGAGTCAGGTTACAGCACAACTACGAGAAGCAAAAAAACACAATGGAAACATAAAAAACCCCGTATAAAATAATGAACCTACTGGCATTACAGCAATATAAGTCACCTTGGTGGTGCATGCCTGTAATCCCAGCACTTGGAAGGCTGAAGCAGAAGGATTGTTTCAAGTTTGAGACCTGTCTGGGCTACAAAGTGAATTCAAGGCCAGCCTGAACTTCATAGTGAGACCCTGTTTCAAAAAATAGGGCCGGGGATTTAGCTCAGTGGTGTAAGCACCTGGTGGCAGGCTCAAGGTTGTGAATTTAATCCCCAGTCCAAAAAAAAAAAAAAAAAAAAAAAAGAAAGAAATACAAGTCATGCCACCTGTAGAACTAACACAGTGAAAAATAAAGAAGATAATTATCATCTACTTTAAGATACAATGTTAAACTGCAGTGCTAATGCTTACAAGAAGATAAAGAATTATGTGAGCACAACGTATTTTAAAAGTGAACTCAAAATTATTTAATCCAGAGATCTATTTTAAGACTAAGCTTACAATTTCTACACTTTAGGATATCTTCTCTGGGTATTTTCTGGAGAAATAATTGATGTCTCATTTTTATAAAACTCTTTTTTAGGTTTAAACTACATGAAAAGTGATCAAAGGATTTGGAAAATATTAGTTATAACTGAGACCTTTGTACATTCACAGGGGTTTGGTACAATACTTATTCTTACATGCAGTGCAACTGTAACATGAGTACATCAGTTATATTAATGTTTTCTTACAATGCTGTGTTTATTTGCCACATGAATTAAACCAAAACAACTACCGGTATTCACACATAGTGTACATTCATATGAAGTTCTCCCCTGTGCAATGCCATGAAAAACCACATACTTTTTTATCCATTCATTTGGGTCGCTTCTGAAATTTATGTATTACAAATTGTGCTGCTATAAACTTGGTGCACATATGTTGCTGTGGTATGATGTTTTTAATTCTTCCAGGAAGATACTCAGAAGAATAGCTGAGTTGAATGGGACCTCCAGTCCTCGATTTTGAGGAAACTCCTTACTGATTTCCACAGTGGTTGTACCAGTCTACACTCCCACCAACAGTGGAGAAGAGTTCCTTTTTCCCCACAGCCCCTCCCACATTTGTTATTGGTTGATTTCTTGATGATAGCCATTCTTTCTGGAGTGAGATGGAATTTTGACGTTGCTTCAGTTTGCATCTCTCTAATGACCAATGATGTTTAGCATTATTTTTATATATTTATTTGCCATTTGTATTTCTTTATCTGAGAAGTGTGTATTCATCTCAGCTGCCCATTTTTGGACTGGGTCTTTGAATTTGGGGGGTATTTGATTTTTTTTCAATTCTTTATATGTTCTTGACAGAAGTTCTTTGGGGTACAACTGCGTAAAAATTTTTTTACACTCTGTGGCTTGTCTTTTCATTCTGTTGGTGATTTCTTTTGATGTGCAAACATTTTTAATAAGATGAGATCACAGTTGTTGATTCTTTGGAGTATTTCCCATGCAGTCTGGGTTTTGTTCATGAAGCCTTTGTCCACACCTATGTTTTCAAGATTTCTACCTACTATCTCTTCAGTAAGTAGATTTAGTGCTTTTGTTTTAATATTTATATCTTTGATTGATTTTGATTTCATTTTAGTGCATGGTGACAGGCGTGGGACTAATTTTAGTCTTTGCCATGTGGAAAGCCAGTTTTTCCAACACCATTTATTAAAGAGGCTATCTTTCTTGCAGTGAACATGTTTGGCCTCTTTGTCAAAGATAAGGTGGCTGTGTGTATTTGGAGTTGTGCCTGCATCTTTTAATGTGTTCCACTGAACCTCAGGTCTGGTTTTTTTTTTTTTTTCCAGTACCATGCTGATTTTATCATAGTGTCTTTACTGTATAACTTCAAGTTGGGAATTGTGATACCTCCTACCTTGCCTTTGTTGCCCAAAATGTTTTTACTATTCTAGGTCTCTTCAAGTTCTGAATGAATTTTAGAATGTTTTCTCTAGTTCTGTGAGGTATGGTAACAGTATTTTTAATTGGAATTGCATTAAATGTGTATAACAATTTTTGGAGTATGACAATTTTCACCCTGTAAATACCTATTTGGAAAACATGTGCTCTAATAAGATGGAAAATACAGAAGAAAAGGACAGATTCCATGACATACGAATTTCAAAATTGAATCAAGAAGATATAAAAAATTTAAATAACCCAATATCAGTCAATGAAATTGAAAATGTAATTAAAAACTTGCCAAAAAAGAAAAACCCAGGTCCTTACAGATTCGCTGTTGAATTCTACAAAGAATTTAGAGAAGAACTAGTGCCAATAATGTTGAAACTCTTTATTGAAATTGAAAGGGAAGCAATATTTCCAAAATCATGGATAATACTTGGAAGCAAGTTATTACCCTGATACCAAAACTAGGAAAGGACCCAACCAAAAATGAAAACTACAGACAAATCTCCATAATGCACATAGATACAAAAATCTCCAATAACATACTGGCAAACAGAATGCAGCAAATCATCAAAAACATTATACACCATGACCAAATAGGATTCATTCCAGTGATGCAGGAATGGTTCAATGTATAACAAATCAATAAATGAAATACACTGTATTAACAGACCTGTGTTAGTCAGGGTTTTGCTAGAGAAAACAGATATAACACCAGATACACAAATGTATAAGAAATTAAAAGATTGGCTTAAGATGGTCAGCCACAAAGTTGGATGAGGAAGCGTGCAGAGGATGTCTGCAAGCTGGAGGTCAAAGGATTAAATCCAGGGTCTGGAGTTCACTGTGGTGTCCCCTGCGAGGCCACACCAGCAGGCTGATGGGTCTGCGATGGAAGGCTAAACAATCTACGCTGGAAGTCTGAAGGATCAAGGCAGAAGCCAAAGAGTCTGCGCTAGAAGTCAGGACATGATGCCCAAGCCAAAGACTAAGACTAGAGCTCCTCCAAAGAACAGAATCTCATCTGTCCTTCCTCCTTTCCTTTTATACCATACAGTAGATGAGCCACCCTAGGGTGGATCTTCTACACCTTAGGGTGCAGAATTGCTAAATCGATTTAGTTAAACTTCTAAATGTCTCAAGTTGACAAAATCAATCAACCACTACAAGACCCCAAAACAAAAACCACATGATCATCTCAATAGATGCAGAAAAAGCATTCACGAAGTCTAACACCCATTCATGATAAAAACAGAGGCATAAAGAAGGATACATTTGAGACATTTACAGCTAAATGGGTGAACCCTGAGACCATACTCTTATGTGAAATAAATTGGACAAATGCGTAAATATCACACTGTCTCTCTGATGTGAGAAATTTAAATTGTAAATAAAACTCAAAATGTATAACAGATATTGTGAAATAGGAAGAAATTGTTCAAAAGGAATGGGGAACTGGAGGTGGGAGGGAAGGGAACAGAAAAAAATGAGAATAAAAGGGTGAAATGGAAACAAAGATTTGTAAATAAGGAGAAGAGGTGTGAAGTGAGTGGAGGGAAATGGGGAAAAAAAAAGAACTAAGATATATCATGTATAAGTACAAATCCCTATGATGAATGTGATCATTAAATATATATAAATTGTACCAAAAACTTCATGAAAATTAATGATAAAAATAAAGTGAATATTTAGTAAAAGAATTAGAAAATTAAAAGTATGGAAAAATGCCACCTAAGCCTCTCATCCCAATAAAACCACTCTCATGTTTTTATATTTTAAGTATTTATAATAAATAAAATTTAAAAAAATCTATTGAATGTAGGAACAAGACTAATAACAGTATAATACAAGGAGCCCAGGTGTGATTCAGAATTACTCAATATATAGAGAGCAAGGAAAATTGGACCAATTCTAAAGAATCAAGACAATCGGTAGATGCCAAACCCAGGATCATACTCAATTGAAAGGGTTATAAGTGATTTCATGAATTGTGGTCATGATTTATGGTGAATCTTTAAGTTTTAAAAAAAATTTACAAGTATAAAAGAGCCATTGTTCCTTTAAAAGCTTTTATTGTATAAGTGTATGTTCACCATGTATGAAGTTTATGTTCAGTTTAAGGAGTAGGCACATGTACATAACATCTCGATTCTTTTTCAGTCCCCTTTCACTCCACATCAACCACTCTCCCTCCATCTTGAAATCCCTTTTCCCCTTTTTCAAAATGATTATTATTATTTTTAGTTCATGTTTGTAGCATATCATTTTTACCTTCATTGTGGGTATTTTGCACAAGTACATGATATTTCTCAAATGTTTTTACTTCCACTTCTCCTACTCACTCACTCTTGGTCTTCTGGACCCCTTCCGATTGCAAAAGATCTGGCTCCCTGTTTTCTTCAGTTCTTTATTTTTCTCTTTATTCTATGCCTTACTCAGATGAGAGACACCATGCAACATTTAAGCTTGTGTGTCTGATTTATTTCATTTAATGTTATATATTCAGGTGTATCCATTTTGCTACAAAGGTTGAAAATTATCCTCCTTTGTAGCTGAGTAGTATTCCTTTATGTATAGTTAGCACATTTTCTTTATCTGTTGATAGGCATATAGGGTACTTCCTGGATCTAACTATTGTGAATTGTGGTGCTATAAACATTGGTATGTATGTACCAGTGTACTATGATGTTTTTAGCTCTTTTGGAAAGTTATTTAAAAGAGGAATAGCTGAGACAAGTAGAATTTCAAATTTTAGTTTATTGAGAAGTCTCCATACTGGTTTTCGTAATGGTTGTACTAGTTTACATTCCCAACAACCATATAGGAGTGCTCCCTTTTCACTACCAGCCATGTGAACACTTGCTGTTACCAGAATTCCTGATGATTTTCATTCTTCCTGGTATAAGATAAAATCTTAACATTGTTTTAATTTGCACTTCTCTAATTTCCAGAGATTTTGAACATATTTTCATATGTTTTTGATCACTTGTACTTCTTCTGACAAGTGTGTATTCACACTTGCCCATTTCTTGATTGGGTCTTTTATTGTGGTTGTCTATTTTTTTTTAGTTTTTTATGCATTCTAGATATTATTTGTCTGTCTGAAGCCTGTCTCTTCACTCTATTGCTTCTTTCCTTTGCTGTGCAGATGTTCAGTTTGGTATAATCACATTTGTTGATTTTTGCTGTTATTTCTTGTGCAATTGTGTTCTGTTCAGAAAGTCATTGCCTACACTTACGCCTTGAAGAGTTTTACCTGTTTTATCTTCCATTAGATTCAGTGTTTCTGGCTTAACACTGAGATCTTTGATCCATTTTTATTTTAGTTTAATATATGTGAGATATATAGGTCTAGACCACTCTGCATGTGGATTGCCAATTTTATCCAAACCATTGGTTAAAGAGGCTATCTTTCCTTCAGTGTATGAATTTTGGCCACTTTATGAAACACAAATAGCTGAGTACATCTGGAGATGTTTCCATATCCTCTATTCTGATCCATTGTTTTGCATATCTGTTTTTATACCAATACCATGCCATTTTTATCACTGGTGCTTTGTAGTACAATTTGAAATCAGATACTGTGATACCTCCAGCTTGCTCTTATGAGCAGGCATTACTTTTGTGTTCTGGTCTCTTCTCATTCCATATGATTTTATGATTGTTTTCTCTAGTTCCATGAGGAATGTTGTTGGAATCTTGATTTGGACTGTGTTGAATCTGCCAATTATGGAAGGATACCCATTTTATTTATATTTCTTCTGCCTATATAGGAAGAGGGGAAGTTTGTATTATACAGTGTTTTTAGTCCTTTCAAAATGTAATGGAGCCTCTTTATGTTTTGTTTTGGAAGGCACGCTACAGTGTTAGATTAGATAGTTTTTTTTATCTATTTGCATTTCATTTTGTATTTGTATGTTTATTTAGGTATGGCCCATGTGTATCTACATTGATATCTGCAATTTAATAGGGATCTATGCACACCCAATTGTAGGGAACTCCTTCTCTGATTGTTTCCTCTGAATTTCTCTCCTACATTGTCAAAACTCCAGGCTCACTCTGCTCTTTTCTCAAGTTGTAAGGACATGTTTTCTATCACTGCAGGACCAGTTCATGAGAGACAGAAAAACATCCATGAGAGAAAAGAAATAGGAAATTGACACCTATGTAGGGCACTTCTCCACGTTGTGTCTCTTGTGAAAATTGTCCTACTTTTCTTTACTTTTCAGGGTCTTCAGGTAGATTCGTAGGAAAATTTCATCAAAAATTTTTGCTGAAAGTAGCATGAGGAGTGCTACATCACAGTAGAACTACCATTCAACTAGTGTTTTTTTTAAAGGACAGGTTTTAAAGTACGCATTTCAATTCCTAATTTTATAAGTCCTTTTTATTTCTTTAACATTTCTCATGTTTAGGTAATAATATAAGGTTATACTAGTATCTGCAGGATTGGACATCTAATTTTTTCAATGACTTCTACTGACACTATGTTCTGAAACATTGTATAAATGTAAAATACCCACTCATATATTGTTGATAAAAATCCAGAGATCTCATGGCATGGATTTTCATTTTTTCTCTTACCTGCTCTGGAGAACTACTGTCAGATATTTGAATTACACCTTTGTTAAATTTGAAATCAAACTGGCCTCAAAGGAAAATTCACATTATCACTGTAGGAAAGTTAGAGAAGTCCTTTCCTTATCTCCTTTAGCACTTGTCATGCCATGCATTTGTCTCGCAGAAGATCTACTTACTGTGGACCTTAAATTCCACCACCCAG
Source organism: Dasyprocta punctata (assembly GCA_004363535.1). Classification (NCBI taxonomy): domain Eukaryota; kingdom Metazoa; phylum Chordata; class Mammalia; order Rodentia; family Dasyproctidae; genus Dasyprocta; species Dasyprocta punctata. Next base: position 25,127 of record RJWM01022441.1, on the reverse strand, counting down.
ATCCTGATGACCCAATCAAGGGTTGGAATTTCTGTACCCTGTACTGACAGACCACACAAATAAATTACCTAGATTATTTCTGAATGCTATAGTGGTAGCACAGTTTTGCTTTGCTTTATATCCTGGTTTTAGATTCGTATTTGGACACTTGAATTGCATTTAACTTTGTAAACACTCATAATGATTTACATCAATGTTTGTCTTAATTTATGAAAAATTTAGAGCAGGAGGTTTTCACATGGACTGGCTTATAATATCATTTACAGCAACATTACCCACATGATACATGTTTAAGAAAATGATTCCTGGGCTCACATCACACACATTGTGTACTGCAGAAAAATGTGTTTTATAAGAAAATTTGAGTTCAGTGTGTATTTAATTTATGTTACTTATAACATTCTGTTAAGACAAGAAAAATAATAGCATTGATTTTATTTTCAGGAAGGAAATAATGTTAAAATTGTTATTTAAATTATAATGCTAGTAAAATAATTGAATACTACTTGTGAATATTGGTTGTTCAGTTTCCAAAACAAAATAAACAAACACTAATTTGAACACATAGTATATTCTGCCTATCACTGTATACCTTCCTTATGTATTTATAACCTATACACTTTTAAAAAGTATACAAACTTAGCAAGAGAACAGAAATAAAATTTATTTTTCTGTTGTTATATGCCAATAATATTAAATGATGTCTAGAGAATTAAAATCATAATGATTTTAGCTTATGGAATTTGCATTATTTAACCCCACACAAAAGCAGTGATTATACTTATCCCACACAAAGTTACTTACATGCTCAAGGCCCTAAGTTATGAAACTATTTAATAAGTTGCTAATTCAAGAAATTGTTTATCCAAAGTTCTGTTACTTCTTCCATTTCTTTTTAAATAAGGTTCTTGAGATGCAACTGAAATGAAATAAAGGTAGATATGAAACATATAAACCAGTAAATATCATAATAGCACACATAAAAGTATGAACACAAAAGCATTCTAAATTTTTATGCACATTTGTAATGCTTTCTTACTCTTTCTTCTTAGCCACTTGGTTTAGTCTCAAAATCCAGTGATACACATCACATTCTTTTGGGTTTAAAACCAGATGAGATTTGTAGTTCTTATCAGTAAGGTTAATATTAGAAAACTTACTATACTTCCTGAGGGTATATACTGTTAAATAATCTAGTATGCACTTATCAGGAACACATGTTAACATAAATGTTTAGTTGAAAAATCATAATTACATGTATTTCAATGATTTGACAGAAATTCTTTTAATTGCCCATTTTTAGAGAAATTACCCACCATGAAACAAAAAAAATTTACTGTTTCCCTCTAATGAATATAAAGCACTTTTTCAATCGTCTTTCAGTACTGATGAGCACCAAGGGACTAACTGTAGCATAGCCACTACCAATCAGCATATGGACACAATGACGAATTGGGTCATGGTTCCACAACACTGCCGAAGTGTACTCAGTAACACTGTCCAAAATGTACATGACAATAAAGAAACTCATGAGTAACAAAATAGTCCAGGTAGCCCTTTGTTCTGGGGATGATTTTGGAGATAGGCTGGTGCTGTGAAGATGCTGGGATTGTCTTTTATGTCTGCACAAGAGAATCACCATGTACCCACTTGAGAGCGCCATGAGCCCTATAAACAACGTGTGCTGGAAAATCATCAGTGACAAAGATACGTACTTGAGGAAGGAACTAATGGGCAAAAGCGAGCAGGACCGAGTGACAAACATGAAACTATGTGAAGTCACATTGGGAGTGACAACAGTGGAGATTAAGAAACGACCATTGATGACCATGTTGAAGACCCATAGAAAGAGAAAGCAACATAGGTTCTGATGCAGGGATTTCTGTTTGAACTTTGCCAGACAGGAGCTTCTGGGGCTGAGGGTGATGGCCTGAAGGACACTCAGCAGGCAGGTGGTACAGATAGAGAGTCCCCTCATCACCCTGTACAAATAGGTAACACATTTACAGGTGATGTCATCGCGCAAGTCCTGAAACCCAAATATGTCTATAGTTATGAAACCTGCAGTTAGGAGCATCACTATATGGATGAGGGTCAAGTGACCAATGGTTAGATCAGTGGACTTGGGCCTGTGCTCCAGAAGGAATATGAGGACATGAAAGAGAAGCAAGAAAGTGTTGGCCGTGACTCCAGTGATGATTTCAAAGAAAACCGTGTGTTGTACTTCAATAAAACTGGAAAATCTGCCATTTTTATTCATCTTCATGGAGAAGACACAGCAAATATCTGAGGAGAAAAGCATGGAAAATTCTTTATCACAGATATTAGCTCCTTCTTCATCACTCTCAACCAACACTCTTTCTTCATCAAACTACGTGGATTCATCCCCATGTGTACTTTCCCCACTTAAGGAGGCAGCTCCACTTCACACTCTGCAGAAGGTTTCAGGGCTTTTTCCTTCCCAGCACTTTCTAGTCATTGCTGCGGTATGGGTCTCCCTGGTGGGCTGCCACTCCACCTCTGCAGCGAAACTGTCATGATAAAAATGTAGTCTCATTTTCTCTCACCTTCAATTTTCAAAATCTACTGTTTTATTTTTCTTGTACCTGCATTGCCTTATTCAGTAAATTAAGATGTCCTCATATGTGTCTAGAAAAGGAAACCCAAAGATTTTAATCTGATTATATATCAATCTCTGAGATTTGTGGATCACACAGTACCACAAAATACAGACACCTAAATGGTCTTGTATTTCATGTACATATAAATGATATTTGCTAAAAATCTACTTACTGTAAATTATAAAATATACCCTGCCAATGTTTAAAGAAACACCATTAACTAATATATAGCAATACTTAAAGGTAGTATGTTAAAAGATTGAGATGACATAAATTAAATGTGAATTATGAATTTGTTTTTTATGTGATTTCTCTGAAACTGAAGTTATAGTTTAATTTTGTTTCAACAATTTAACCTTAACTAATGTACAACACTTTCAAATTGCTCACAAATAGTAGTAAAATCTTCTAATAACTGAGAGGATAGCACTACATTATTTTTCACCATTTTTTACTGGGCTGCTTTTTAAAAGACTAACAACTAAATCTGGGCAGATGTGTGCAGATGCGACAGGCTTACGTATCACTCATGGTATCAGGACATTAGAAGGTCATTACCTGAAACTGGAAAAACTACTTTGGATCAAAGAAGTTGGTCTGCTTTATCCAGAGCACTAATTTAGGAAAATGACACAATCTGAGTGAATCATAATCAGTCACCCATACTTCTGATGGTACACTTGGAAAGATGAAAAAAACTTACGGTCAATCATCCGTCTCTAAATTTTATGGATCTCACAAATCTGTATTATTGAAGCACATACTCAAAATATCTTTGTACTGTGTTTGTGCATAAGTGATATAAAGAAAGATATGTGGCTGATTTTGTATTAAGATATTATCTTACAAGAAAATACATTCTGGAGTATATGAACATCTCATGAAAACAAGGTATACTCCTTCCCTTCCAGTCATGTGTTATCCTGCTCATACCTGCCTTGCACCGCACACGTGAAGAGCTCAGTGGGCAGCAAAGGAAGTCTATCCATCAGCAGGAAGAACTAGGAGACCCTTCTGGAAATACAGTTCTTTGGACCGAGGACGCTGCCTGTTAAGGCACCTAGGAGACCTAATACTGGAAGCAGAAAAATCTTGTTGTACACACTGGAGGAGACAAGCTCCTGTCAGAGAGACTAGAGGCTAATAAATACATGAATAAATCTTAAGTGACTCAGAAGGAAGGCCCAATGGAGCCATGCTGGGAATAAGGTAGAAAAAGTCTAGAAGGCAGCACAGGGATAAACTAACCACACAAGGAGGAAGAAATAGCAAAGAGAAATCTGTGCATTCTTCTGGACCAGTCACTTTTGGAAACTTATGACTCACAGTGAAGCCTGGTGTACCTGCAGGAGAAACATAATGAAGTCCATATTCTCTTTAATACCATAATTCAGAAATAATTTAGTGAAACATAGTGTTATTTCTGCAGTTCCTAAGGCTATGAACCATCTTGTGATAGATGTTATCATAAAATGGGCCATAAGTGTGGAAGAATGCTCAGGTCCATGAAATTGAGACAGTGACAGGAGAGAACTGGAATCAGTGGGAGAGGGAGAAGCCTCTACAGACCCCTGTGCAAGTTTGGGTACCTCTGGACTTGGGGCGGCCTGATTGTATCACAAAACAAATGGCAAGGAGGACACATGTAAATGTACTTCATCACTTACAATATGAACATAACCTGAATATCAATAGCTCAGAAATGAAATTACTTATGTGCAGCACATTATCAAGTACCTTAGACACAAAAAGGACTCCCTAATGTTTTCTTACTACTGAAACCTACAGATCAATGCCGCATCATTGTTTTTTAACATTATTCTCATTAATAAATGAAGGTCAAATAGAAAACTGGACTGGGAGTGAGATTCAGCATACATATGGGAATCCAGTTGGTGTGTGGATATATTGTTTAGTAAACTTCATTGCTTGACAGAATTAAAACTGGAAAGATAAAAAAAGAATACGGGAGAAAGAGCTGCCTCCCGAGGGGAAGGCAGTGTCATTGATAACATGGTTAGATCTGAGAACACAGCATTTGGGAAATGTGCCCCTTCCAGAAAAAGGTGGAACAAATTTTCAAGACTATTTCAGTAGATGAACACCATTCATCCCCACCCACTAGTGAAAATTATGTTGCTTTTTTGAGTTCAAAAGACTAACAAATGACTGGGGCTATCACTCTTCATGAGTGTTTAGCATATCAAGATGTTTAATTGCATTTTGAGCAATAGCAAGAGAAGGTCATTGCTATTCCAAAGTACAGTAACAGGAAACCCTAAAGGCACTTTGTCACAGCAGAGGCATTCCAGCTGTGTATAAGATTTTTCTGCTCAGTCTAGTAATGACATCTTGTGCTCTTGTAAACCAGTTTTTATTTTCATTTGTCTTCAAGATCTTTATAAGCTAATGTAAAGAAAAGTCTACTTCATATTTACCTGATGCCAAAAAGGGTTAAATAGCCAGTGTTAGGTGAAGGAATCTAATACCTACCGAGAAATGAAAATGAGAACAGAGAAATTGAAAATATTGTGCTCTAAATATTTTCCTCAATTGGTATAATCATTATCAATGAGAGCAGCAACAGTGTTTTTATAGTAAAGCTGGATGGAGAAAATATAAATAGACAAGAATAGCCTTTTTATGCATAAAATTCTGACAGTGTATTCTTAGACTCTTTGTAGAAAGGCAGAGGGAGCATCTATTGCCATCACTTTACTTTCTTTATTTTTAATATCATTGGAGCCTAACTTTCACTGTGCTCTGAAATGAGTTTTTCTAACTGGTAGAGCACACAGCTACCTGCTGATACTATTAAATATAAATTTGTGAACTTAATAGTGGGAATAGAAAGGTTCATATGACCCTTTTGGAGGAATGAAAGTAAATTCTCTCTATGGGAGGTTTCTCTAAACAGAGAACCTCAGTAAGTACTAACAAATTTGAAACATATGAAATAAACAACTACAGATACTACTTTTTCATATATAATTTTAAATGTTTCATAAAAATGGTAAAAGAAAAACAGAATATTTCTTGAAGACACATTATGAAAGCTTTTTGTTTTTGTTTTTTCTTTTTGTCTTTTTGAGATAGGATCTCGTTGCGCAGTTCAGGGTGGCCTTGGGCTCACTTTGTAGCCCAGGCTGATCTTGAACTTGCAATTATCCTCCTGCCTTAGCCTCCCGAGTGCTGGGATTACAGGAGTGTGCCACCACACCCAGCTGAAAGTTTTTTTTTAAATAAGGTATGTAAGTACAAATTTTGAAGCTATACTCTAAAGTGGCAAAATTTTCCCTGTGAATTGACTTAGGCAGTAAGCCAGTCACTTCATTCAGAAGAAAGAATGCATACTTGAAATTAATTTAGTATTTCATATGAAAAGGTCTGCTAATTTAAGAGTCATTAAGTTAAATTACTAGATAATTTCCCAATTGCACTATGGGATGAACATTTGAGTGGTATGGTGGCTGGAGCTACACTGTACATCTGAATCCAACAAACTCTTGATTCAGCCCACCCCTGACTTCCCTCATGGTGTGTCCAGGACACTGCTCACCCAACTGATTCTCCATCCCTTCAATATAGACCCACTTACCTGCTGTGATGTGTGGAGGAGTTTGGTATACCTGAGAAGAGCCAGCATAGTTTTATGGAAAACTCATCATTAGCTCATCTCTCAGCAGGCCTGTAACTTTAGTGTCAGCAGAAAGGTGAAAACACTCCATTGGGGAGGACAGAACTATTCAGTCACCAGTAGAACATTTCACCTGTCTCTTATTATTATTTTATTCTCTACAGGATCATAGCCATCTGGGGAAAGCTGTGCTCAGAACTTTCCTCTAAGTTCCCTTGACACATAGTATGAAGGATTAGAAAGGACAGAACCATGTAGTCATCAACAGTTCTCTCATTTTGAGCAAAATTCCCATTAGTCCAATCCTAATGTATGTCATACAATGATTGGGCTCTTGGGTGAGAGACTCCTGGAAGCAACTATGAGCTCCTTGGAGCTCTCAAGGTCATCTCCTAACAATGCATCTTGGACACCTTCTTCCCTAGTCCATTTCTAAGTGGAGTTTATGGCCCCAGGAATTGCTGCACCTGTATCCTATGATTTTCAAGTTTTTGGATTCAAATTCCAACCAATGTGATAAATTTATCTGTGAATTTAAAAAGAAATAACAAGGGAATTGAAAAAATAGAAGCAGAGCTAATGGATGAAAGTTGAGGTAATAAATCATGGGCAGACTGAACTTAATTGAAATTGAGGCACAGCCCAAGTTGCTATCCATTCTAGATAGAAGCTCTATGATCAGTCCTCATTCTCACTAAAGTGAAGGAAGAAGTTATTACTTTCTTTGAAAAACACTCTATGCAAATATTCTTCAGCCACAATATGCTTTATGTAGAACTATATGCAGAGACATGGAACAAAACGGGACATTGTGAGTACTAAATATGTGTAAGAATATATGGTCTTCTAGCTAGACCCATAGATGTCTCAGGTACCATAATCAGAAGACAGTGGTTCAAAGCAACTAGGATCAACTTTCTAAATTTTAATATAGATATAACAGATGACAAGAGTATGTGTTTCTTGAGACTAATGTAAGCTTCTAAAGGCTTTATTCAGAACACAAGAATCAATCCTGCAATATCAAATATATAAAATTTCTCACTGATGCCTGGGGGAGGATCAGGCATTACACAAATAGTTCCAAGGAATATTTGCTCCTAGAAGAACAAAAAATCATGTAGCATGTGAAATCAGATGTTAAAAATAAAATTCATATCACTAGATTAAGAAGCATTCTAAATGAAACATCAATGAGAGCACGAGTAATGCAAGAAAATCTTTGGAGGAAAATGTGACCCAACTTGTCAACCTGAGAAATTGCATTAATTAGGAGTCTGAATATTTGCCTCCTAAAACACAGAGAAATAAAATCACACCTCAACACAGCATAGTGAAATTGCTGCTTTACTAAAAGAAGGAAACAGTAAAAAAGATATATCAAGGTATTAAAAATAAGATAGATTCTATAGAAACAATATAAATTAGAAAATATAAAAAGTTTAAATATTTTCCTATATATTTCTATATCCTATGAAAGCATTTTTAAAGGTTAGAATTTCTGAATTATATTTAAATATTTTCCTATAAATTTCTATATCCTACAAAAGCATTTTTAAAGATTAGAATTTATGGATTATATTTTTTAGATAGATATAAGCTAAGGGTATTGATTGCAACAAAAATAAAAGACATAGAGAACACAGAACAGAAGTTTCTTTAGTATGCCGATAAGTGAAAAGTACTTGATACATGAAAGTTCAGAAAGAAATGAATAAAAATGGTTTCTGGACTTCTTAATGGTCAACAGACTGCTTAAGTCAAAAAGAATAACAATATGTTGTATGTCATAGAGCATGTGCAATTAAAATACAGCATAGGTTACAAATATCAGGTGAAAAGAATACAGTGTCAGTGTTCTAAATTTCTTATAAAATATTAGTTTCATGTCCTGGAATAAGGATAGAGATTTTAATCTCTTTGTTGGTTGTTCTCAAACTTTTAGGCATCAAAGGAATTTTTAACACTTTAAATTTATCAATGATATCAAAAAGTTTTTTGATATGGTTTATTTCAAAACTTACTTTATTATTCACATCAAAAAATTCTTACAATATTCATAGACACTCTTTGTATTATCATGGCATTATACACAGAGAAACTAGTGAACTCGGCTGAAGCAGGATGACTGCTGTGAGTTTGAGGCTAGCCAGGGCTATAAAGTGCATTGAAGGCCAGCCTGAACTGTATGTAGTGAAAACTTTCTAAAAAAAAAAAAAAAAAAAAAAAAATAGATTCAGGTCCTCCTACTGTGCAGTAGGAGTGTGAGTTCAGGCTCGTCTCCACTGTCCCCTGGAAAGTGCTTTCTGGGAGAGGAATTCGGCTTCTCCCTTCCTCCACTGTCCCCTGGGTGTCTGGCGAGGAGTCCGAGATGGGCTCCTCTCTTCCTCCATTGACCGTGGACTGTGCAGCTGGTGAAAGAAGTCTGAGATCCGCCCCTCACGCCCTCCACTGGAGGGAGTCAGGACCTGGAGACCTGCAGGAATGCCTGACTAAAGCACACACGATGGACAGGCGGTACTAGAGGTATAGAAATGTCTCATGCAACAGTAACAACAGGGGCCAACAGGTGGTAAGTTAGGAGAGCCAGTGTTGGGCTTGGGGACAAAGAGGAGAGGAACAGAAGCCGGTGGGTAGGGCCTCTCCCTTTTGTATTTTCTCTTCTTTCCTCTTTTTTTTTTCTTTGTCTTTGTCCTTGTCTTTTTTCTTTTCTAAACGACTGGGGAGAACTCTAGCCACACCAGACTAATCCCATCCCCCAAATCCAGAGACAAAGATCAGACCCAAACTCAGCAAAAATTCACCTGTAATCTTGGCCAGAGTACACATTTCTGGGATCCGACTTGGACCAAACACAGAACTATATTACTTTAGAGGAACTTCACTACGTTCACTGCATTAGAGGAACTTCACTACTTTCATTGCTCTCTGTATGATTAGATTCTCTTTTGGTGTTAGGCTGGATTAGTGTTTTGTTTTGTCTCGTTTTGTTTCTTTTTGTTGTTTCTTTTTTGTTTGTTTTCACTTTCTTTTCTCATGTTCTTTCTGTTCCGTGCTTTCCTGTTTTTTTTTTTCCTGTATGTTGTTTTTTCAGTGTGTGAGAATATTTTTGTTTATTGTTTTTTTCCTTGTTTCTTTTTTCTTTCTTTTCCTTTTTCTTTTTTTCCTTTTCTCATTCATGATTTAAATCTCTAATCTTTCTTTGTCTTATTCTACTTGTTCACTTCCTCTCTTTGGTCGACTATCTTGCTTGATTTTATGATACTTCCATGTGAGTGAGCATTGTCTCTTTTCTTTCTGGTTCACTTCAAAACTTCTGTGCCTTCTTCTCCAATCCTTTCCTCCTGTGTCCCACAATTACTCAAAACCTGGATGATCATCTTTACTCCTACTATATTTAACCTTATTCATTTCTTCATCCTCCAACCTATCCTCTTGAACTCCCTCCACAACAGGGTGAAATCACTCTACTAAGTGGAAAATCATTGCATACAAGTTCCTGGTATAAGTTGGATTATATTATATTTCTGTAAACCTTCCTCCTATGGTTATAGATATCAGGCTAATAGTTACCACAGTTTGTCAGTAGACATGCTGTACTTCAGTCTATTATTATTGCCAACTGAACTACGTTTACCAGGAGGTCATATGTGCTACATGCTATAACCAGGTTTTTCCCCCTGTATGACAACACTGCAACTGAAAGTGGTCATAGACATTATCATAGTCCAGTACCAAAGGAATAGGCTCTAAATCAAATTGATAGCAACTCCTTAGTCTTAATATGTTAGGAAGGTAGGTTCTTTGGATAGTCATAAAGATCGAGAACCACCTACATACAGAAGACATACAGAGGAAGAGGCATCTTCTAGGAAAGCCTTGACAGTGGTGATAAGCCAGTCTAACATAAGAAATCTACAAGCATCAACACAGAAAATAAAATAAAGCAGAAAACAGAAAATGACAAGAAAAATGCAATTCCAAATGCCTAGCCCATCAGGACAAGTCCAGAGCACAAAGAAATAGAGGAAATTCAAAGCCAACAAATGGAGTTCTCTGAAACAATAGCAGCAGAAGTCAGAAAACAAATGGAATAGGCCATAGAAAAAATAATCTCGCCAGGAGTTTGGCTCATTGGCTTAAGCACCTGCCCTGGTAGCGCAAGGGTGTGAGTTCAATCCCCGGTGCCGCAAAAAAAAAAAAAAAATCTCCAAGGTGCAAAAAGAAATGACTATCAAAATGAAAGACATTAAAGCAAATAAATAGAGGAGCTCAGGAAAATGATGGAAACCATGAATGCCAAACCTAAACAAGAAATGGAATCAATAAAACAGATCCAAACAGAAATGCAGGAGATGAAAAACTCCATTAAAAGTATATGCAGCAGACTGAATGAAGGTGAGGATAGAATATCAGATCTAGAAGATAGAAATGTGACTTGTGACCAAGAAAAGTATCTTAAAAATAGCAAGAGACCACAAAGGATCTGTTGAATAGCTACAGAATGAAGCAAAGAAGAACAACATAAGATTGATTGGAATAAGTGAGAAATATAGAGACAGTGCAAAAGCCATTAAAAACTTCTTCACAGAAATAATGGAAGAAGCCAGGCATGGTGGCATGGAAGCCAGCACTACGGAGGCTGAGGTAGGAGGAGCATTGTGAGTTTGAGTCCCGCTTGGCTACAAAACGAGTGCACGGCCTGCCTGATCTACATAGTGTGACCCTGCCTCAAAAAACCAGGGTCAGGAGTTTGGCTCAATGGCTTAAGCACCTGCTTGGCAGGCATGAGTTTGTGAGTTTGATCCCTGGTGCCACAAAAAAAAAAAAAAAAAAAAAAGGAAGAAAACTTCCCAAAGATGAGTAAAGAATTTGACATACAAAAGAATTTGACATACAAATGAATGAAGCATATAGCCATGACCAAACTAAATCTACACCAAGACATATAATAATCAAAATTCCAGAAGTTCAGCACAAGAATGAAATATTAAAAGCAGCTAGAGAAAAGAAACGTATTATCTATAAAGGAAAGCCCATCAGAATCACAACAGACTTCTCAACATAAACTCTCAAATCAAGGAGAGCTTGGAGTGAAGTATTGTAAGTACTAAAAGAAAACAGTCTTCAACCCAAATTGATGTACCCCACAAACAATCTTTCAAAATTGGAGAAATAAGATACTTGCATGACAAAGAACAACTGAAGAAATTTATGACTGCCAAGTCAGCTTTACAAAATGCTCTGAAAGACATATTAGAAAGAGATAATGAAGACCACAAACACAAGAATATTAATAGAAAGAAGCCACCTGGCAGAGCAAACAGTTAAAGAGAGGAGAAAGACAGAGAAAAAACAATGGGAAAGCAACATGAAAAAGAAAAGCCAATACATATCATTTATAACCATCAACATAAATGGTCTCTTCACCAATCAAAAGAAATAGACTGGCAGAATGGATCAAGAATCAAGATACAATAATATGCCGCATCCAAGAATTCCATATAACACCAAAATAAATTCATAGACTAAAAGTCAAAGGATAGAAAATAATTCTCCATGCCACAGGAACCAAGGAAAAAGCAGGGGATAGCTATTCTATTTGCAGACAATGCAAACTTTAAACCAAACTGATCAAAAGAGACAAAGAATGTCACTACATACTTGTTAAGGGAAAACCCCAAGAAGAAGAGATGACAATAAAAAATATTTATGCACCAAACACAGGTTTACCCAACTATATAAAACAAATATTAGTAGACATGAAAAATCAAATAAGCATTAGCACAATTGTAGTGGGGGCCTTGAATACCCTATTCTCACAAATAGATAGGTCAACTAGACAAAAAATTGACAAAGAAATATTAGAAATAAAACAAGCCTATGAACAAATTGACTTGGTAGATATCTACAGAACTTTCCACCCCAAAACATCAAAACACACATTCTTCTCAGCTGCACAGGGGACATTCTCCAAAATAGACCATATATTAGCTGACAAAAGATGTTTGAGTAAAGGTAGAGGAATTGAAATCATCCCATGCATACTAGCTGATCATTGTGCAATGAAACTGTAAATCAATGACAAAGGAAATCACAGAAACTATATTAACACATGGAAATTAAACAGCACCCTTCAGAACAGCCAGTTGGTCACAGAGGAAATTAAAAGATGAAATTAAACAGTACATATGATTCAATGATAGCACTGATACAACATACCAAAACTTACGGGACACTATGAAAGCAGTCCTATTAGGGAAATTTATGGTGATGAATTCACATATCAGGAAAATAAAATGAGTTCAAATAAACAACCTAATGTTGAACCTCAAACTTCTAGAAAAAGAAGAATGAATGAAACCTAAAGCTTGTACAAGGGAGGAAAGTATAAAGATAAGAGCAGAAATTAATGCAACAGATTTAAGAAAATAATACAATGAATCAATGAATGGAAAAGTTAGTTCTTTGAAAGAATAAATAAAATTGATAAACCATTAGCCAGCCTCATTAAAGAGAGGTAAGAAAAAATACAAATTCAAGCAATTAGGAATAAAAAGGAGGAAACCAAAACGCATCCCACAGAAATCCAGGAGATCATCAATATCTACTATGAGAATATATATTCTAATAAAATGGAAACCACAGAAGAAATGGACTGATTCCTAGACACAGTCATGTTGCCAAAACTAAATCAAGAAGATATAAAAATTCTAAATAACCTGATATCAGTCAATGAAAATGAAAATGTAATTAAAAAATTTACCAACAAAGAAAAGCCCAGATCCTGATGGATTCAATGTTGAATTCTACAGGAAATTTAGAAAAGAACTGATGCCACTAATGCTGATAATTTCTTTAAAGAAATTGAAAAGGAAGCAGTATTTCCAAAATCATTCCTGGAAGCAAATATTACCCTGATTCCAAAAACAGAGAGGCATGCAACCAAAAATTAAAACTACAGGCGAAAATCCCTAATGAACATAGATGCAAAACACCTTAGTAAGATACTGGCAAACAGAATGCAGCATATTATCAAGAAGATTATACAGCATGACCAGGTAGGATTCACAGATAGTTCAATGTATGCAAATCAATAAATGTAATACACCATATTAATAAAACCAAAGACAAAAATCATACGATCATCTCAATAGGGGCAGAAAAGGTATTTGACAGAGTTAAATACCCATTCATGATAAAAACTACAGAAAATTGAAATAGATGGTCTTTACCTCAATCTTATAAGAGCCATGTATGACAAATCAACAGCTAACATCATACTACATGTTCAAAAACTGAAAACTTCCATTCTAAAATCAGGAACAAGACAAGAATGTCCATTATTACCACTCCTATTCAATATTGTTCTGGAAACATTAGCCAGAGCAATTAGACAAGAGAAAAAATAAAAGGAATAAAAATAGAAAAGGAAGAAGTTAAATTATCTTTATTTATAAATGACATAATATTCTATGTAGAAGACCCCAAAACTCCACCAAAAAAGGTAGGAGATTTAATATTCAAATTTAGCAGTGTAGCAGAATACAAAGTCAACATTCAAAAATCAAAAGCATTCCTGTATACAAGCAACAAACTCATACCGGGAAATTAGGGAAAGCACACCCTTTACAATATAATCTAAAAAACTGAAATACTAAAGACTCAACCTAACAAAGGATGTAAAAGATCTGTATGGTAAAACTTACAGTACCCTAAAAAAGGAGATTAAAGAGGATATGAGAAAATGGAAAGACATCCCTTGCTCTTGGATAGGAGGAACCAATATAGTGAAAATGACCATACCCCCAAAACTGCTCTACAGATTTAATGCAATCCCAATCAAAATACCATTAGCATACCTCACAGAACTAGAGAAAACACTCTTAAAACTCATTTGGAACCAGAAGAGACCTAGGGTACCAAAAGTAATTCTAGGCAACAAAAGCAAGTCAGGGGATCACAATCCCAGACCTGAAATTATACTATAAGGATATTGTGATACAATCAGCATGGCACGGGAAAAAATAGACCTGAGGACCAGTGGAACAGAACAGAAGACACAGACACAACTACAAACACACTCAGCCAGCTTTTCTTTGACAAAGAGGCCAAAAATTCACTGGAAGAAAGACAGCCTCTTTAATAAATGGTGCTGAAGACTAAAACTAGACTTATGTCTATTGCCATGCACTGAAGTCAAAATGGATCAAAGACCTAAATTTTAAAATAGAAACACTGAATTTACTGAAAGAGAAATCAGGTAGAAATCTCAAAGAGATGGGTGTAGGCAGAGAAGTCATGAACAAACACAGATTGCAAGGGAAATATTACGAAGAATAAAAAAATAGGATCTCACCTTATTAAAAAGTTTGCATATCAAAAGAAATCACAAATAGAGTGAAAAGACCACCTCAGAGTGGGAAATATTTCAGCCAGTTTTTCTTTAGACAAAGGAGTAATATCTAGAACATATAAAGGATTGAAAAAAATCAAGTCCCCAAAATTCAAAGGCCTGATCCAAAATGGGCAGCTGAGATGAACACACACTTCTCAGATGAAGAAATACAAATGGCAAATAAATGTATGAAAAAATGTTCAACATCATTGGTCATTTGAGATATGCAAGTTAAAACAACACTGAGATTTCATCTCACCCCAGAAAGAATGACTAGTATCAAAAAAATTAAATGACAATAAAAGCTGGTGGTGCTTCAGGGAAAAGAAATCCTTCTCCACTGTTGGTGGGAGTGTAACCTGGGATGACTAATGTGGAAATAAGCATGGAGTTTCCTTAAAAAAGTAGGATTGGAGATGCAATTTGACCCAGGTATTGCCCTTCTGGGTATCTTCCCAGAAGAATTAAAAACATCATACCACAGAAATGTATGTGCACTCAAATTCAAAGCAGTACAATTTGTAATAGATAAATCTTGGAAACAACCTAAATGCCCATCAACCAAAAATGGATAAAAAAATTTTTTTAAATGTATAGGAGTATTACCTAGCCATAAAGAAGGATAAACTGGAGACTTTTGTAGGTAGATGGATGGAAATTGAGACCATACTCATAAGTGAAATAAATGACTCACATGTGTAAACATCTTATTGTCTCACTAGTGTGAGAAACTGAATGACTAAACAAGGTCCAAAATGTACAAATTATTGTGAAATGGGAAGAAATTATTCAAAAGAAAAGACAAACTATGATGGGGGAAAGGGAAAGGAAGGAAGAGGAAAAGGAAAAAAATATTTATACACAAGATAGTTAAACAACTAGTTTCTCTTAGCTCATTGAAAAGAAAGGTTTGTGCTGATATTGTTTGGACAAGATATCATGCTTATATCTTGTATTCTGAAAAACTACGACGACAGCAACATGCAATGTATTCATTATTGTAACTTTCCTACTAACCTGTTTTGAAAATTCATTTTATTTTTAATTTTTCTCTTTAAAATAAAAAAATAAAATTAGAAAAAATGTTAAAAAATGCATTCAATCCATTTGCCCTGAACTTCATAGGTTTGGAACAAAATATGGCAGAGTACCAGGCTTTTATTGTGGTGACCATGTACCTGACTGTGATGTGTAGGTCACTGCTACAGCCCAGTATCACTAGAAGGTATCAGGGTACTGTACCAATATGGAGAGCCAGGGAAAACATTCAAATGCAAAGTATGGTTTCTGCTGAATATATACCACTTCACATCACTATGAAGTTGAACAGAGTTGAAACTGATGCATTGTAAGGTGCTGACCATCCCCAGGTTAGCTGACTTTAAAAATTATGAAATAATGTCAATTCAAAGATAATATATTAATAATAAATACTTGTATTTTTATAAACAACAAATTCTAGTAAAATGATATTTTTACATTTTTGCCAATCTTTAATTTTTTATTTTAAGGAGAAAAAAACAATAAAAACAATTATTCAAAATTTCAAAACAAGATAACCGGAGAGTAACAATGGTTAATTGTTATCTTCAAAGTAGTCACTCAGATTACAAGATACAGGCATGACAAATGAATCAAACAATATAAGCACAAACCTTTCTTTTCAATGAACTAACAGAAATTAGTAGTGTAACTATGTTAGCCATCATATATACAAACATTTTTTTCCTTTTCCTTTCCTTTTTTCTTCTTTCCCCCATCCCAGTTTTTCATTCCTTTTAAACAGTTTCTTCCCATTTCACAATATCTATTGTACATTTTCAATTTTTTTTTACATTTTCAGCTTCTTACATGAGGGAAAAAATATGACATTTACAAATGTGAGTCTGATTTATTTCATTTATGAGTATGGTCTCAAGTTGCATCCATTTACCAATAAAAGTCTCAAGATTATCCTTCTTTATAGCTGAGTAGTACTGCATTTTGGTTTTAAAGAATAAAGCTAAATTGTTTCAGTTCTTACTGCATACAATATGTTAGAAAATACTGTAGTGGCTAAAGTATATGGAGAACAGATGATCTCACAAACATATGCAAGAGAGATGTGGAATGCTACTATCCTCACCTTTTAGAAATACTGTATTTTTTCTTAGGTAAAAAACTTGATAAATAGGAGCCCTTTAAATATCAGTCCCCTGACAAAAAAGACTCCCCATACAAACAATTGTATAATAGATCTGGCAGGGTTGTTTGAATGGAAGACAAAGTGGTTGTATTTTCATAATGAGAGAAGGGTAAAAATAAATGCATTGGACATGTTAATAAGGGTGTTGTCTTGCAAAACTCTTTAAAACATTTAAAGAAAAACTGACAAAACAAAAAAAAAAACAAAAACAAAACAAAAAAGGCAAATCCATAGTCATAGACACCAGCAGTAGTAATTTCATCAAGCAGACAAAAGAATAAATCACTTAGAAAAACAAAGTTTTGAGTGAAATTGTACTCACTTTAACTTACTGATTTATATAGAACACTCTACCCAAGAGCTGCCAAACATAGAGTCTTTTTACATATACGTAAATATTTACAGCATTGCCATAACTGGACAATATATATATTCCTCCACATCTCAAAAAAGCGAAACTATAAAAATTGCATTCTAAAATTACAGAGAATTATACTGAAAACAAAACTGTATGATATATGGAAAGTTTTCAAAAAGTTAAACCTTAAGGAACAAACTCCTAAATAATTGCTTCTGAAATAAAAAAATCATAAAAACACTTAGAATATAGTTTAAAAGTAAATGAAATCTCACAATTTGTATACAGTTGTAGTATAAGTTTGTGTAGAGGAAAATGTATAATTTTTCAACGCTGTATTCAAGAAATAAAAATATTATTTATAAGTTATCAATACAGAATATTATACACTAAATATATGTCCATCCCCTGTCCTCTATAATTCACATGTTGATCATAACTTCTGATGCAGTGGTACTTGGAGTTGGGGCTTTGGGAGGTAATTCGATTATGTTGTAAGGGGAGGGTCCACAGTATGGTGTTAATGGTGCTTAAAAGAAAATATCTGTACAAATAAAATATAGTTTAAGGCACAAAAATGGGGTAAAAGGAATACACAGCATTGGTAATACCTTTTATATATAGTGTAATTTAATGAACTTGGAGAGGGTAAGGACACATCAATTTAAAACCCTTGCATGGTAGTTTTTAAGCTTTTTGGTGTTAGAAGAGTTTCGACACTGAATATTTATGATGATTTCTAAAACTTTTTCTTCTTTTTTTAATATGGGTTACATCGAAACAGATAAACTAAAAATTTCTTATAGTTATTTATACAGATTTTAAAATTATCATGGTATTATATACAGATAAACCAATCACAAGCTAAAAATGTTGGAAATCAAAAAAGCACTCAATCCCCCTGCCCTACTAAACTTCATAGGAACAGGACACGCTATAGAGGATAATGTGTTTTCCTCTTGTGCTCTGTTGACTGCACATGTACAAAATATGAACTTGTGAAAACATGCAATAAAGATATGGAACCGTATTCTCCTAAATTTTAAGGTATGCAGTTTACTGTTTTCTGTGCAGTTTACCATTTTCTATCCGATAAATGGCAGTGCCTAGATGAAAAAAACACACTACACCAACAGAGACTACGATAGACCAGACTTGGCTGGATTGCAGATTAAGTAGGACATTTCACAGTTGTAACAGAGTCAAAGTAAATCAAGTGGACAAATTATGTGTGCTAAGTGTAAAGTGTGAAACACTTTAAAAATGACAACACCAAAGGAATAGAGAAATTCACAATTATAGATACCATCACTGGTAATTACAATAAGAAGACAAAAGAAAAAGTTCTCTGTCTTAATTACTTTTCTCTTGTTGCTGGAACAAAATAACCAACACCTAAAATTAAGGAAGGAAAAGTTTATTTAGCTCACAGTTTATGGAGGTTTCAGTCCATAATCAGCTGGCTCCAAGTCAGGGTGGCATGGCACTGGGGCAGCACCTCAATGCAAAAGCAACAAGAGCAAAAGGGGGCAGAGTAAGCCTCTTTTCCTCCTTTATACTGTATACAGACCACACCCCCCTCCTCCAGGGCCGGTGTAGCACTCACAAAATCTCTTTGCCCTCCTCTTGCACAGGATAAGAATATTTACAAAGTAAGAACTCTGGCTCCCTATTTAGTTAAACTTCTAAACTGCTCAAGTTGACACAATATATCATCCATAACAATCCACACCTTGTCAACTTGGCAAGCAGTCGCATTTCTTTAAAATAGGTCTCCAGATACAAAGGCATGATTATTCTTGTCATTTCACAACTTGAACATTATAACACAAGTTTAACAATCCTTCAGAAACAACATTAAGTCTGTCAATATTATATTATATTAGAATCATAACATTTTGCCCCAAACCCCCAAAGACTCACACACATTCCTTTAGGCAAAAGGTGTTAAGTCCATCTGCAAGAGTTCTCAAAGTCCTAACAGTTTCAGCCCTGTTGAAAAGTTCAAGTCCCAAGTTTCCTCCAAGATGGAAGGCAAACTCTTAGCTCCATACTCCTGAACAAATGAAAACAAAGTTAAACACTTCCAACATACAATGGCATATAATATACATTTTCATTCCAAAAGTTACAGACAGGTGAATACAAAGGATTGGGACCAAACCAAGTACAAAATCCATCAGGGAAAACATTAAGTCCTGTGGTTGCACGTCCAGCATCTGAAGCAATTTGTGGCAAATTGTGAGCTCCAAAGGGACTGTGTGACTCCACCTCTAACAGCACTTCTGGTGGTTGTAGCTTGCACAACTTCTCTCATAGGCCTGCTTTGCTCTCTCTTTACAGTTTTCCGTAGACATTCCACGTTCCTGGCTTTTCCAAACTTCTGGGGTCTCCACTGCACCTTTGGCTTCACACTCACAGTTTCACACACTGCCCTCTCAGGGGCACATCGCCTGGCCTTTGAGGCCTTCTGAAATCAGGGTGGAAGTCTCTCTAACCTTAGAACTCTTACATTTTGTAGGTACCTAAAACCAGCACCATGTGGATGATGCTGAGGTCTGCTGTCAGTAGGAGAAGTAGTCAGGTTTCTCCCTCTTGGCTGTAGGGGTCGAGTGCCTGGATTGTTGGGCACTCTGAATCCAATTCTGAGAAACAAATTTCTATGCTGCTGTCATTCTGGAACATGGGGCTTTGTGGCTTTTGCCTCAGTGCAAAGTCTTTTACTTTTGTCTTTTTGAGGCTGTGAAGGTTTGAGTCTTGCTGCTTTTTGTGATGCCTTCACATCATCTTTTCTATTCTCCTGTTTCTTCTCAACAACTGAGATTTCTTCAGCTCTATCTTTTCAGTCCACAGCTTTATTGGAGCTTCCTTTTTGGACAAACTCACAATGTTTTAAATCATTCTGCTTGGCTCTTTGCTCTTGATTCTCAACATAGATCTGCCTAAAAGCCTCCAACAAAAACCATGCCACAGCCTCAACATTTCACTGCCTTGAAATTTCTTCTGCCAGATTTATTAGTCCACCACCCTTAATCTTAGTCTCAGGCAAAGTCTCTGGACATGAGCAAAATGCAGACAAATTTTCTGACAAGTGATAACATACATAACCTGGAGTCCGGCACCCAATATAGTTCTTTCCAGCAGAAACCTCCCAAACCTTGTCTTTACTGGCTTTCTGGTCTGTACTTTGACCAGAATCTCCCATACAGAACAGTTTATGTTGTTCCAGGGTTACTCTTTTAGGCAACATCCCTGAACCTTTCCAAACTCTTCCCATAAGCCATTCCCAAAGGCTCTTGAATCACATGGTTAGGTATAGTCATAGCAGCAACCCCACTCCTAATACCACTTTCTGCCTTGGTTACTCTTCTCTTATTGCTGGGACAAAATACCCAACACCTAAAATTAAGGAAGGAAAAGTTTATTTAGCTCACAGTTTGTGGAGGTTTCAGTCCATAATCAGCTGGCTCCAAGTTGGGGTGGCATGGCACAGAGACAACACTTCAATGCAGCAGCCAGCAAAATCAGCAAGAGCGAAAGGGGGGAGAATAAGCTTCTTTTCCTCCTTTATGTTGTACACAGGCCACACCCTGCTCCTCCAGGGCTGGTGTAGCACTCACAAATTCTCCTTGCCCTCCTCTTGCACAGGATGAGAATATTTACAAAGTAAGATCTCTGGCTCCCTGATGAGTCCCTTAATTAAACTAAACTTCTCAAGATGGCACAATGTATCATCCATAATAATCTCATTGAGGAAAGCAAAGTATCAAATGACAGAGCAATTTCTGTGATTTAATTCAAATTTATAAAAATCGGTACCAAAAAACAGACAAATATGCATTTTTTTCCTTTAAGTACACAAAAAGACATTCACCAACATTGCCACCAATTTGGAAATAAAAGTTCCCTCCAAATAAATATAAAACTGTAGAAATTGTATTCTAAATCTTTTAAAATTATACCAAATACATAAGATGATATACAAATATTTAACAAAAGTTAAACCATAAGGAGCACAGTTCTAAAGAAATTATTTTAAAGTGAAAAATCATGAAGAATATTGTAAAATAGTTCAGAAGTAAATGAAATCTCAGAATTTGTCTATAATGTCACTTATTCCTATATAGTACCTCATTAAATGTCCAATTTTAAATTCATATCTCAAGAAACAGAAAGATTAAAAACAAATGCTCTGCCTTTGAAGGACAGAGTGTTCATGACTGTCCCCCACTCAAATGTTGAAGTTTAGTCTCTCAGGTAATGGTACTCAAAGGTGGGAAGTATTCAGGGTTAGATTAGGTCAGAAGGGTGATGACTTCATAATGGGATTAATGATTGTAAAAGTAAAGAGGGTAGAGTTTTGGCTTTCAAGCCCAATAAGAAAAACCAGTGTGAAGGTACAGTGAGCAGGTGGCAGTTACAAGCCAGGAAGTCAGTCTTGACTGGACACTGACTCTTTGGGCACCTTGCTCTTGGACTTTTAGCCTCTACAGCTGTGAGCAATAATGTCTGTTTTTTAAGCCTCACAGTCTATGGTACTCTGTTATAGTACCAGAGCTAAAATTCTACTTCCAGCATATGAAAACAGAAAAAGAAAACAAAATTGAATAAAAATAAGGAATAAATGTAAAAGTTAAAATAACATTAATGAAATAAAAAAGGCAGGAAATCAAGAGAGAAAATCAACAAATTTTAAAGTGGTTCTTACAACAGATTACTACAATTGATAAGCTTCTAGAAAAATGAGTCCAATAATAAAAAGGAACACAAATAAGGCATATGAAGAATCATAGATAAAACAGTGGGAATATGGAAAAAAATACTATGAACAGTTTTATGATAATAAATTAAAAGTTTAAATATAGTGGATATAAGCTATCAAAGATGTGCTTAATCTGACACAAATTCATTTGGAAAACACAGGAGAATGGACATATTTTAAATTTTGTCATGAAGAAAAGAAAGGAAAACTTTTGTCAAAGGCTAAAAATGTTATAAGGAAAGAAAGTTATAGACTTTTGTTATCCATGCATGTAGAAGCAGAGCTCCTTAACCCAATATTAATATAAGAAATCCAGTACTTATCCAGTATTAATAAAAGGAATACATATTAAAAGAATAATGAATTATGTATAAGATTGACTCCTGAAATGTATGCTCAGTTTATATCAGAAAATTAATATTTCAAAATAAAATTATAATAAAAATATATGATTTCAAGAAATATGTGAAACATTTGAAGTAGTTTAAGGCTATTTTGTGAATATTAGACATTCTTGTGATAAAACTATTCAGGATCTTTTTTAGCAAATTTGAAGTTTCAAAAATAGTATGTTTTTATTCGTACATTAATATCCATTATCATCACTTAGGAGTATGTTGTGTGCCCAGAACGCATGCATTTTAGAACTTTCTAAACTTTAACAGCCTCTCCCCATTTATGCCACCTCTTGACTCCTAATAGTCACCCTTATACTCTCTGTTTCCATTTTATTAGCATTTTAGAAAAGATCTCACAGATAGTAGAGATCATGAATTCTGTTATGGATTAAACTGGTGGTCAACTTAACACCAGCTGAGTTACATCAGCATGGTGCTGAGTATAGATGGCCCACCTGAGGAAAGTTGATAGCATAAATAGAGACATGGAGAAAAAGAGCAAGGCATTGTGGGTTCTTCCAGGTGTTGTTTTGAGCCGTTGGTTTTCCTGGAGAAGCTTGTCATGCTGGCTTCCCCAACATGGGTTCAGTCATTCTTGTCAGAGGAGCTCAGGACCTCGTCAATGAGAGACGCTGTGGTTCACCTTGGGGGAGCTTTGCTCCTCACATTGTGCATCACTTCCTGGCTCTGGAGGGGAAGATGTGTGCTGGAGAAGCTTGTCACACTGGGCTTCCTGACCTGTACTCAATTGTTCTCATTATTGGAGGAGCTTGAGATCTTGTTGCTGCTGGGGATGGCCATGGTACTTTTCAGGGCAGCCCTGCTCCTTATTTTGAGCGTGACTTCTCAGCTCCAGTGTAGAACCCTCAACCTACTGCACAGCTCCTTCACCCTGCTGGCAAAGACTTTCTAGCTTCCACCGTTGACCTTTGACCTTCCCAGCGCAGATCTGTAAAAAAGATTGCCATGAGTCCTTAACGTGGGCTCTTAGATTTCCAGTTGGATTTGTGGGAGGCATTGTCACATGTCCTGGGTCTTTGGCTGGACTCATGTAGGACATTGCTGTGGGATCCAGGCCCTTGGCTGAATATCCTGGGTCTTTAGTGTTGTGGACAGATTTTCCTGCACTTTCTTGTGTTTAATTCTGCATGACCATCATACAACAGTATTATAAATTGTGTCCTGTATGAAGTTTTTCTCCTTATAACCCCTGACTACAACAAATTATTTGTCTTTGAGTGTCTGGATTATTTTATTGTGCATAATCATAATACAAGGAATAATGAGAAACAATGAATATAGTCACTTATTTGTGGTAATCAGTTCGGACTTTAACTGTTGATTACTACATTGTGTATCACATGCACAATTCTTATTTTTATTTATATTGCATAAGTATAAGTCAATTCATACAGCTATATATTTATAATTATAGATGTAAAACCAAATAAAGCAACAACAGTCCTAATGGATTAGGAGCAGATGAAAATTTCTTTAATCTTATCAAGAATATCTCTATAGGTAAAGAAACAAACTCTATTATCTGCACTGCCATAACAAAATCATGATGACTGGATAACTTACAAAGAGAGAAAATTTATTTTCTGAACTTCTGGGAGATGGAAGTCCAAGATCAGGGCACCTACTATCTGCTGTCTCTTTAGAAAGTGCATCAATCAGCTTGGGAAATGCTATGTGATACTGTGAAGCGCATTTGGAACCCTTTATCTGGAGAACGTGCCTCAGCACTTCTCTCGGGTGCATCCCTAGAAGAGAGATTGCTGGACTGTGGGTCATGTAAATGTGCAGCTTGAGCCATTCCTACTGCCATGTAGCTTTCCTAAAATGGTTGCATCAGTTGATACTGCTACTAGGGGTGCTCCACATTCCTATCATTACTCTCCATCCAATTGAAAATAAAAATTTAGAAAACTTATTTTAATTCTATACATAATTGCACCTTAACATTTTTTATTTAAGCAAAGAAAAAACAGAAAAAAAAGACATATAAAACAAAGACAACAAGCAAAAGAGGCAAACAAAAGACTAGAGTAAATACACACCAGTAACATTGCAGGTTTACAAAATCAGATGATAGAAACTTGACAATGGTTGCAATATTGCATATTGTTATCTTAAAATGGTTACTTACATTAACAGATACAGACATGTAAAACTAATCTAATCATATGAGTATTAACTGTTCTTTCTCAATAACGAATAGATTCAACAGTGTGTTCATTTTAGTTATCTTACATATACATGCATACAGGTATATATCTTTTCCTCTTCCCTTTTCTCTTTCCGCCTTTTCCCTTCCCAGTTACTTTTGCTCTTTGAGCTGTTTTTCATCCCTATGTAGCATTTATTATAGATTTTGGATCATATATACTTTTCCATTTCTTACACTAGGGAGACAATACGGTATTTACACATGTGGGTTTGATTTATCTCACTTACGAGTATGGTCTCAAGTCGTGACCATTTACCTACAAAAGTCTCAATGCAATCTTTTTTAAAAGCTGAGTAGTACTCCATTGTATAAAAATACCACATCTTTTTTATCCATTCTTGGATTGATGGGCACTTGGGTTGTTTCCAAGATCTGGCTATTACAAATTGGGTTGCTATAAACATAAGTGCACAGATATCACTGTGGTATGATGTTTTCAATTCTTCTGGGAAAATGCCCAGGAGAGGGATAGCTGTGTTAAATGGGATCTCTAATCCTAGCTTCTTGAGGAATCTCCACACTGACTTCCACAGTG
>RJWM01022440.1:0-33686 GCA_004363535.1 Dasyprocta punctata | reverse complement strand
AGACTGCTCCCATATAGGAAAACTTCTAATACTTCCTTAAATATCACGTGGTGCATCTTATATGAGAACTCCAAAGTATAAATAAAGCAGGGGGATGGGTCTTTCTGTCGGGAAGGGGCCAAGAGATGGAGGGAGGGGGAGGAGGGAGGGGACTGGGGGGTGTTACGGGCAGTGTCAACACGGGGTCTGGGAGCCATCCGGGGACAGCTTCCTTCGGGTGGGGCCTGTCCGCGGCTTAGTACCACCTGATGTGACCGTTAACTGCCAGCTCGTGGAGGCATTTATCTGAGACGCATACTTTAGGTACAAGGACATTTTACCTAAAGAAACTGGGTATGGTTCCGGACTCCCGAGACGAATGAGGAAAAGCAACTTCTTTATTGATTCACGGAGGGAAGGAAAGTTCTTGTCCTTGAGGGTTGATTTCTTGTAGGTGCCAGGACCATGGCGTTGCCCAAACCCACCAGGCTGTGTGCGCACCGTCAGGTCTGCGGACAGAGCAGGGCACAGACCGGGCAGCCGTGCGCAGCCACTCTGAGCCCATCTGTGCGTCATGGGGCGTGCTGTCCCGTTTGAATGAGGTGTGACTTCAAGTCCCGTCTCAGGTCAGAGCCCCTCTCAGGCTTGGTCATCAGCACCCAGACTCTTTATATCTGTTGAAAGTTTACTGCATATCAGGCTCTACGAAATCTCATGGATTCTTCATAGTGACCCTAACCAAAAGTACTAGTGTAGCCCCCTGTGTAAGGGAGGAAATTGAGACTTGGAGAAATGAATTTATTCTCCCATGACCACATGTGGGACACAGACGAAAATCTGGAGAGTAGGAAACACCTTCCAAGAGGTGATGCATTTATAAAGATATTAGAGTTAATGATTTTATTTTGAAATAATTGCTATTTTAATCCTCATTACTCATTGATTTTTCTACAGCATAGGTCACTATATGCATATTTGATTATTATCACTAGTCATTTTTCTTCATTCATTTACCAAGACATACATAACTATATTAAAATCTCTCATTTTTACTCTGTGCTCAATTGTAATTTTCGAAGCATGTTATTTTCTTGGCATTTCCCAGTAAATACAGTCTTTCAGTATTTGCCACACTTGTTTTTTGTATAGGGGTTTCTACTAGGATCAGAGCTCAGAATTTCCTATCGCCGTTGTTGTCTCTTTTTGTCACAAACGCAGATGCAGACATTTTTAAGCTGTGAGGAATCTGGCAGAACTTTGGCTACTTAGATACCGATCATCTTCAAGTCTGTGAGCTCATCTTGCTGCTTAACCTCCTCCTGCCATGAGCAGTGGAATCCTGGATTTCCAAGGATGTACGAAGTGCAGATGGTTTCCTGGTCTTTCGCGGGGAAGTCAAGAGCGCAGGGGAAACTGGAGAACTAGCGAGGCGTTGGGAAGTGGGTAGGGGCTGCACCCGGACGAGAGCGCTGAGGGTCTGAACCTGGAGGCTGCAAACGTTTCCTCCTGCAAAGCCGATTCCGATTGCGGCATCTTCTAAACGTGCAGGGCAGAGGCCACTGCTGAAAACACAGCTTTGCTCATCAAGTCATTGATTTCCTGCCTTCAGTAAGCGCACTTCTGCGGACGAGCCGGGTACGTTCCACAGCCTCCTACCGCTCTCCCGAGCCTGAGCCGCAGCCCGGGCCCTGCTGTCCGCTGTGAGCCTTCGTACACGAGCTGACAGAGTCTCGGCTTCTCCAGCCCTGAGCCGCTCACCCCATCTCTCCTGCTGCTCCCATGAGAAAAACAGGGAAACCCAGTTCAGGACCCGGGAAGCCAACCCCCAAATTAGCTGCTTTGCTCAATCTGCATTTGATGTCTAGCTCTTAAAAAGTCCATTTCCTCAGTCTCCCTTGCACCGATTTCTGCACCCTGCTTTCAGGGCCGAGCATGTGAGCTGGTGCTGTCCCCTGCACTCTGGACACTGCGCCAACAGAGAGTGTTTGCTGTGTAGCTGACGGCGACACACACCTGGGAGGCTGAGGCAGGAGGATCACAATTTCAAGCCCAGTCTGGCAAAATTAACCACTTAACAGGACCCTAAATATATGTCGCTGGAAGCTGTGGAATCTATTCGGCTCATTCACAGTGGATGTGCTTACTGATACATATATTCAGTCAGTGCCCTCACCCAGACAATACCCTACAAAATATCCATTTGCTGTTGGGAAGAAGGAAAAACTAATGAAATGCTACAGAGCTAATATTTGGGGGAAATGGGTTTATTTTTGGTCATTTGTCCAAAGTGGAGGGCCTTTTTTCCCTTTGTTCTGACTTTCCATCTAAAGCTTTGAAAGATTTTTGAATTTTTTCTTAGATTCATTGGAAAGAATTTTCCCTGAGCTCTGTGAGTCCACGTGAGTTTTGAGCGCACACAATTATCTTTCAGCCCTGAAGCACCTCGCCAGGGAGGTGACCTGTCCCCCATCCTCTGCAGGCCCCGGAGAGGGCACCCCTTCTCCAGTGCAGGGCAGGAAGCCCGGGTGCCCTCAGGCAGCCTGCGGACCACGATTCTCCTCTGCCTACCTGGGTGGCCTGGCTGGCATCACCCTTGAACAAACAGTGTCTTCCATCGTTTTCTGTTTTGTGTTTTACTTAAGAAATGGTAGCTGAATAAAGGCTCAAGATCTCAAATGAGTGTCCTGGGACATGTTTGTCGCAGGCTGAGCTGTGGGCTCACCTTCCTCCCAGAGGGTCCATTCGCTGCTTCTTGCCCCAGAAAGCAAGAAAATCCCACCGGCTTGGGGTCTTTCTGGAGCACCCTCTTTACCAAGCTTAGCCTCTGAGCTGGAAATAAACCAGCAAACCTGTAGCTCCGACTTCATTTGGACACACTTTTTGCTTGGAACGAGGCTGAAGTGAGAGGTATCAGCTTCCCTTTGGGGTGCGATGGTTAAAAGCTGGGCTGGCAGACAGGAAGGGAGCCCTGCCCCGTGCAGCCTGCCTCCTCTGAAAGTTCTCCTTGACCTTTATTCCCCAGGAAGAGGAAGTCTGACAAGGTCCCATTGATGAAATGTCTGTCAACGTGTCCGCGTCTCTCCACCAAACCACAGCCGATGACAACTGGTGGTGGAAAAACTCTCCCCCAGGTCGGGGCTGGCCGTCCGCTCTCTGAAACGCTGCTCTGGACGCCAAAGGTTATCTGTGAGGAGTGAGGGAAGGAAGTGTATTTGAAAACATCGCTGGAGCTGTGTACAACATCTTAAGGCATTTGATCCTTTTATGAACTGTTGATAGCTCTTTGCCATTGAAGTCGGTGTGAGAGTTGCCAGCCGAGCCAAAGGAGGAAGCCAGGCCAGGGTGCTTGACCAGATCCCGAGTGCTGCTTAGATCACAGGACACGCAGGGCCCAGGAGGCAGCAGCTGGGCACCTCGAGGGCCTCCGGCACCCCGACGGGCAGCTCCAACCAAGCCCAGGGTGGCCTTGGACTGAGATGTCATTCCACTTTGGGGTCACCTTCATCCAAACACATCGAATTCCCAGAGCAGGCAGAGAAGGCTGCAGTAGCTGAGGATTATTAGTAATCAGCACAGCACCCTCCCGAAGTCAGTAAATACTGGTCCTCAGGCCATCGCCCAACAAACTCCTTTAGCTATCTCAAAAACCACAAGGGTCGCTTAACTGAGATAATGCATTTGCTTCATTGGGACATATTTCAGGTCCGCTGTGACTCGGGTGACTGTTCCTAGCTCCTGCTGGATCCGTCCCTCCATCCCAGTTCTCAGTGTGTTCATGGCTGTGCCCGAGGCCAGCTCCGTGCCTTCTCTTTCCCCTGCTGGGACATGTCCTGGTTGTGGCTCCGGCCACGGATATGAGATGGGAAATCCTCTGCGAAAGCCGGAGGACGTCAGAGGCCAGGGCGGACCCGAGCCCGTGCAGACCCCGGGAGTGTGGGTGGATACTAATGCAGCACTGTGCTCAGTGGTGTGGACACAAGGCCCAGCCCCTGCCCAGACCTCGGTGTCTTTCCTACCTCACCGCTGCCTTGTCCCCACCAGCTCCCCTTTCTGCGCAGGCTTTGTGCTCCTCCCACCACGCAGCTCCCAGCCCAGGCTCTGAGTGGACGCACAGCTCTGCCCACCCCTCCCTCCTCGGCCCCTTCCGCCACCTGATCCCGTGCCCTCGTGGTCGTCTGGGCCATGCGTCCCTTCGAAGCTCATTGTACGTGACTTTTGTGGGCGTGGATTAAACACACCTCCCTTCCGCTGGCGTCTCCTGGTCACTACACGCATCACACACTGACCTTCGGCCAGCCTGGCCACCTCTGGGCAGGGCGACGGCACACATGCTGCGGGGTGACAGCACCCCATGAGGATCGGCAGGTTAACAGTCATTCTGTGAACCACGTGCTGCTGCTCTAGATCTCCAGAGAAGTGCACAAGGCCAGTGGGCCTTCCTCGAGGCCTCCAACCCATCAGACGGCCGCAGTCTGAAGAGGAGCACTGTGCCCCCGTGCTGCAGCCACAAGCATAGGAGTTTTACAAAAACCTGATTTCCTTCCAAAACAGTCTGCTTGGCAAAAAAAAAAGAAAAAAACTCAATTATTTCTTTTGCTTCATTCAATAGACCTCAAATTATGTTTGTTTTTTAGAATAAGTTTGACTCGTTTTCATATTAAACTGCTTGATCATTGCTTTTAAGTGAGTGTGGCGTTTCTGTGCTTTGAAGTACAGATTTTGGTTTTTCTGTTGCCCTTTAGGGTATGACAGACCATTTCATTGTCTTGAGAACGGGGTAGAAGCTGGATCACAGCACCAGGACAAGCGGGGCTCAGGGACCCGATTTCTAAACAGCAATTCCCATGTGGGTACTTCCACGGCAGCTCCCTTTGCTCTTGTTTCTGTGTTGCTGTTTTTGTAGAGGTCTGGACTGGGGCAGAAAATGAAATAGTAGATCCAGATGTGAAATATGTCTTTGAAGCTGATGCAGGGCTGTGTGTGTCTGTGCCTGAGAGAGAGAGAGAGAGAGAGAGAGAGAAGGAGGGAGGGAGAGAGAAAGAGGGAGGGAGGCAGAGGGAATCACACAAGATGGCAGAGCTCAAATGTTCCTTTTAAGAATCCCTAATAAAAGAGGTCCGATGGGGGAACGACGATTACCACTCTAGCCCATCCATATGGATCTAAGAGTCAAAAGCTTGTTTAGGGAGCCCATCTTTTCTGTCACCAGATAATGACTCTGGCAAAGTCTGGCATGAAAGAGATTATGTCACCATCTCCTAAAAGCAACAAAATACCCAATGCCCACAAGGAAAGAAAGGTTTATTTAGCTTACAGTTTGTAAAGGTTTCAATCCACATCAGCTGGCTCCAAAGCAGAGGGACAATCTTTCACGGCAGTGGAAGACAGCAAAAGCAACAAGCGGGAAAGGGGGAAACAAGCCTCTTTCTGCCCCTTTTATCTCATTCAGTCCACTGGGGTCAGGGCAGAGCCGGTCCAAGCAGTGGACTGATCCAGCAATCGCCCACCCTGAATCCCAGCATCACACCAGGAATCAGTCACAGACTCTAGATCCCGCTACCTCTAGATCTAGCCCACCCCCAAGACTTCATGAGGTTTTGGGGGGCACCTAGACACAAATCAGAACAGGAGGCAGCAGACCTGAGCTCAGACTGACATTCGTTGTTGACCTTGAACGAGTAATTTTCCCATCCTGAATTGCAGTTTCTTTCTTTTTTTTTTTTTTTTTTTTTTTTTTTTTTGCGGCACCGGGGATTGAACTCACAGCCTTGCGCCTGCCAGGGCAGGCGCTTAAGGCACTGAGCCAAACTCCTGGCCCTGGTTTTTTGAGGTAGGGTTGCACTATGTAGCTCAGGCCGGCCTTGCACTCGTGTTGTAGCCCAAGCCGGCCTCGAACTTACAACACTCCGCCTACCTCAGCCTCTGCAGTTTCTTTCTAAAGCCAAAAGAACCAGACTCACTTCCGGAGTAACTCTGAGTATTCAGTGCATATGGATCAAAGAGCGCTGGGCCCTCCTGGAAGCTGCCGCAGCTCACACGCAGTAACAAGTCTCCTGCGGGCCACCCCATTCCTAGAGAGGACCCCGCAAGGCCGACCTCGCTGGTGCAGCTGCCCACGTGCTCCGTGGCGTCCCCTGCTGGTGAGGCAGGGACGCAAAGGCAAGACAGTCACAGTTCTCCGACTGAGCAGGGCTTGTTACTAAGCATCTAAACCACAAATCACTCTACATCCTTATATAATACCCTGTGCTCCGTGAATATTTAATTCCTAAAAACGTCAAGTGACTCACACAGTCTACCAGGGTGCTAGACAACCAGGGAGTGGTCAGCTTCTGGCCTGCAAACTTCCCTGAGCGGACACCACACATCTTTTACTCACGACTGCTTCTCCAAACCTCAGCCCAGTCCTGCAGACCTGGCAGCCTCCAGTGAATACTTCTCTTGAATAACTGAATTAATGAGTCCAGCCCCAGCCTAAGAAGAGGGCGCAACTTGATCTTTCAAAGTGTTTTCCTATGAAAGGATGAACAACTCCTTAGGAAATTCACTTTGCATCCTTTCGTAGCAGCAGAGAAGGGTGCTGGTAGCGGTTTTCCTGCCCCCTCAATAAAACCGATGCTATTTTTCCACGCAGTGGCATTGGGAACACACGTTTCTGGCTTGAATTTGAGGCGAGGCGTGCGTCCTGCCCTCCTTGGTTTTTACCTTCTTTCTGAACAGAAGCATTATCACCTTGTTTCCTGACTCCTGGTCACTGGGGCCAAGAGCGGGGGGCCCCCCTGCAGAGCCTCTGCTGAAATGCCCCCCTGAAGGGACAGTCATGTGGAACAGGGGTGACCCTTGGGCTACTGAGTGGCTGGAATATTTGCTGTCTTGCAACAGAGAACCGTGTCAGAGGGCACGGGCAAGGGCTGATATTTTAAAAATGTCCCCTACTGTGCCACCAGCCAGGATGGGTGTAACTGAGTCAGAGGCCAGAAGAGCCGGAGGAAAGGAAGGAAGCAGGGTGGGGGTGGGGGTGCGCCACATGACGCCAGCGATAGGGCATATGGTTCCGAGGCAGGAAAAGACGTGTAGGCTGAGCAAAAATGTAAACACTGGCGCTGCTGGGCGCGCTCAGGAGGGCCGGGAATAAAGAGGCCTGCGAGGCTGGTGAAAGAAACGGCGGCTTTGATGTGGCGCAGATCTTCAACTGTAGCGGGGCTGCCATCTCTTGTGGTTGCCAAAAGGGTATTTGAAGGACAAATAAGAGGGTGTTCTCTGCTGAGAGGGGCCTGGCAGGGGAGGAGCCCTCGGCATGTTCAAGGAGAAGGAGGAGACACCATGAAGAGTCTTCACTGGAACCGGGAAGTCTGGCCTGTTGCCCAGGCTGGCTTTCAAGGCACCATCTTCCTGCTTCAGCTTCCCCAGTTGCTGGGACGACAGACCTGCCCCAGTGTGCTGTGGTCGAGTTCCATTCTTGCTCCTCTATATAAACTTGGGTGAACTTTCATCCCACTTAGTGCTGCCTTAGTGGCTCTGTCTATAAAATTGAGTTAATCGTACTACTTGTACCTATTCTGGCGACATACAGGTGAGAGATATTATGCAAATGTTGGCTGTTATCAAAGCCCAAGGACAGATTACTGCAAGTTCACTTTTCAGCACCTCGTCTGAGATCGAAGGTGAGGTCTGGCAGTCTTCACTGCCGCAAACCCATTCCGGCGGCTTGGAGTGGATGCGCTGCCCACACACTGCCTCAAACCCCGTGGTGACCACCACCTGGAGAGGGGCCCGTGGAGGAGCACCCTCAGAGGACACGAGACAGTGCATAGACCCAGCTTCTCCCTCGGCTCCTTCGTCAGCTCCTCACATGACCCCGAGCAAGTCCCGTCACCTCGTGAGCTCTGGGGTCCTCATCTTCAACACCCAAGGCCACGTCTTGGTACCTCCCTGTCCCTGGAAAGGACTTGAAAAGACTTGAAAAAGTAGAATAGTTGGGGCATTGGAGAGAGGCCAGAGAGCAACGTGAACTTGTTATGAACATCAACTGTCAGAGGTTTATTTTGTTTTTTCTGTTTTGTGTAGTGCGGGGGGCTGAGCCCAGGGGAACTCTACTACTGAGCTGCATCCCCAGCCCTTTTATTTTATTTTTGTCTTAAGACAGAGTCTAGCTAAGTTATCCAGCCTCAAACTTGTGATCCTCCTGCCTCAGCTTCCAAAGTAGGCAGGATTAGAGGTATGTGCCACTGCACAGAGTTTCAAAAGTGTGTGAGAGACCAAAAGTGTAAATAAGGACCAAAATGTATCTTGATATAGAAGGAAAATGTTCAAATGGGAAGGGGAACAAGACAGAGCAGGAAAAGAAAGAAGGGAAAAGTTAGGCCAGGGGTTTAGCTCAGCGGCACAAGTGCCTGCCTGGCAAGCACAAGGTTGTAAGTTCGATCCCTGGTACAAAAAAGAAGGAGGAGAAGAAGGAGGAGAAGAAGAAGGAGAAGAAGGGAAAAGTTTTTTAAAAATGAGGAAAAAAGGAAAACAAGGAAACAGAGCTTTGTAAAGGCGAAGGAGAGGAGAGGTTGAAGGGAAGTTAGGGGAATGAGGAAGGAAACAAGTTATATCATGTACAGGTACAAATTCCCTGTGATGACTGTGATCATTATGTACATCTAAAATGGACCAATAAAATATAATGTAAAAAACTTTTCAGAAGTTCGAAATGCTAGAGACCTTAGGAATGATCCGGCTGGCTCCACGCTTTGAGTTAGGTAGCCAAGGTGCAGGAGGCCTTAGATCCCCTTTGGGGCGCACGCCAGAGGTCAAAGCAATCTGTCGTGTTCCCTTCCGGCTTGGGTTTCGTTTCCGGTACACTTTTCATGTACACGCACGCTTGGTAGATCTGAGGTGCTGCCAGTGTCCCTGGTGGCACGAGTGTTAAAGCGGCCACGTGATGTCTACGACTCCCTGGCCGTTTGTCCCCACCGACCCCGTCTGTAGGAAGGGGTCCGGCAGCAGG
The DNA here is from genome assembly GCA_004363535.1 of Dasyprocta punctata. Classification (NCBI taxonomy): domain Eukaryota; kingdom Metazoa; phylum Chordata; class Mammalia; order Rodentia; family Dasyproctidae; genus Dasyprocta; species Dasyprocta punctata. The sequence goes on along the minus strand of RJWM01022440.1, from coordinate 24,715 downwards.
AATGATTTAGCTAATGCCACTCTCAGGCCCTTCATCTCCAAAACAGAGCAGAAATTTGGGTGAATCATTTAAATATGCAAATTAAATAGTTAAGTAATTAATAGTAAAAAACCTTCTAACTCTGACATCATTTCTACAAATTCAGGTTGATTTGTCAGTTAACTTTCATGTGTTACCATTGAAAATCAGATGTCACTAGGAAATCAGGAAGGCTGCAAAGTGTATTTTATATGCAGTTTGTATTTAAAGATGACTTCTTTAAATACGCCTGGATTTCACCTGATTTACAGGCAGCCCTCCATATCCATGAGTTCGACCAACCACAGTTCAAAAATGTTTGAAAAAAATTGAGTCTATAGCGAACATGACAAAACTTGAAGAATGGGATTTCTTCTTGTTGTTATTATTCCCCGAACAATGTAGTATAATAACAGCTGGCACAGTTTGTGTTGTGCTAGGTGTCACAAGTGACCTGGCGATGACTCAGAGTGCAGGGGAGGGCGCGTGCAGGTCACGTCGCTTTGTCTTGACGTCTTATATAAGTGATTTAAGCATCGGCAGGGGGTTTTGGTAAACATCCCCCATGAAGACCAAGGGACAACTGCATTTGATTTCGTCAAATAAGTTAAAATGCTCAGTACTTATGGCTTTGAGATGTGTTTTTGATGTCTTGTGTTTCACATCAGAAATCCAGGCCTGTTGATAGAACACTTTGAGCCATAGAAAACTGAATTTAAACTCCGGGTCTGCCACGTATTAGCTCTTGGGCAAGACTGCCGGTTTCTCATCTCTGGCAGAGGCCCTGGAAAAGCCGTCTGTGAGGGTCAACAGCAAAGTCTAGGAGACCACTTATAAAAAGGCGACTCAGGAAACACTGAGATTTTTTCTTTCTTTCTCTTAATCAAGGTGAAAGCTTTTAGCTAAGCAAAGAATTATTTTGAGGGGGAAATTTCTCTTCAGTCAAAATGCTAGCTGAAATGTCAGTTAATCCATGAAGCCAGAATCTTATACTTTTTTTTACGAAAGCAGTGAGTAAATTATACTCTTAACATGTAATTGATAGTCTTTAACAGTGTACCGAACTTGCTCAAAACAAGTCAACTGTCCATAAAGTCATCGTGACATAATAATGAGATAATATGCAAAATCTAGTAACCTTTGAAAAAGTTGCTAGCGTGGGGAAGGTAGGTGATGCTGTGAGTGTTACTACTGGTGACAGTCATACCAGTAAAAGGGAAAGCCATCGAGTAGGATTAAGATGATGCAGGCTGCAGGTTGCAAATTATGCTGGTTCCATAGGCAGGAAGCAGAGAGAGCCTCACACACGGGGTGAAGGCCAGAATGGGTCAGCGTGCTGCCTGTGATCACTATTCAGGGCAGCGCTTGCGTGAGGCTGTCTGGTAGGGAGATAGAAACAGACTGATACAGGATTTGGTGATGCACGCCTGTAATCCTGGCACTCAGGAGGTAGAGGCAGGGGACTCTCTGTGAGGTCAAGGCCAGGCTAAACTACATCGTGAGACCCTGTCCCACCAAAACAAAAACAAAAACGAAACAAGAAAGAAAGAAAGGGCCCACAGGGCACAGGGAAACCTGGTGTAAGAGGAAGGTGAAGGCCAGGCAGTGTGACTGCAGTCGCCCTTGGGAGTCAGCCCTGAAGACGGTGCTGCGGGTCCCCCGGGGTTTCCATGGCAATAGGGATGCTGGGAACAGCTGGCAGTGATTGGTTGGGGCCCAGGCTGAGAAGGCTTTGCCTCTGCCCAGTGAACCATGAACGCATCCTCTGTGGTCCTGTGGCAGGCGGCAAGTGGGAGCCACAGCAGAGCCCGGGAGGGAAGAAGCCTTTCCATCCCAGGTTGGGAGGGCGAGAAAGAGCAAGATCTCTAGCACTAACGGAGCTCAGCGGGGAGGCCACCGGAAGGTCTCAGGGTTGGTGGGGAGGGCGGGGACAGGTGGCTCCCCCCAAAGAAGCCGCCCCGCTCTGGCTTATTCCTCGGCTCCTGGATCCCCTGCATCTGATCATTTGCATCCGGAGCGCGGAGACTGCAGCACAGCGCCACCCTCGCCTTATCCTCCCCGTGACCGGCGCCGCAGCTGGTACCTCTGCAGATGGCACCGCCTCCCGGTCTTTCAAGTGTCCTTCCAGCGCCTCCCCTCACGTGGATACCCACACAGCTGTCCACTGTCCTGTCGCAGGGTCCCCCCCGCAGCTCGCGCCTCTGGGCCCACGGTCCCAGGCCCTCTTCCAGCTCTTTGTGCTGGTCTGGTGCTGAGAACCAGGGCACTGTCGCTGTCCCTGTGGCCCTCTCTGATCAGGGCCAGCCGGATCTTGGGGCCAAAGGGTCCCTGGGGTCTTGTGCTGAGCCTGGGAGTCTCCCCACTGTGGCCCGACGCCAGCCCCCCAGGAAGAGCTGGACGCAGGAGCAGCCACAGGAGCTCTGAGAAGGGCTGTGATGGCTCCGCGTGGAGCCGGTGCCAGTGTCCTCTGTGTCTAGTGACGCCCTGCCCCATGTCCAGCACAGCTGAGAGGTTGAGACCATTGCAGGGAAACCATGCCCCTTTCCTAGGGCAGAGGCAGTGTTTTGGGAAGGAAATGAACACTTAGGAGTCCTGGGAAAGAACCAAGACAGCTTAGTGCAAGATTCTACCGTCACGGAAAGCGAGTGCAAGTCACCTGGCGACAGGACTGGCTTGAAGGTCCCGCTGTGTCGTTGTCCGAACTTCACGAATTGCTAATTTGGTCACGGAAAACCCTAGAAGGTTCTGAAGGCTGCTGTGTTCCCGATGTTGGTTAGTCTTGAGGCACACACTGATCAGGACACAGGCATGCATGTGCGTGTGTGTGTGTGTGTGTGTGTGTGTGTGTGTGTGTGTAGTCCGACAGGCTTTCCCTCACCATGCCCACTGTGCCAATAATGCCCACTTCTGAGTTGTTTCTATAAAAGAATGTCTGATCAGTCCGTATGACTCGCAGGCGACTTCCAAAGGTACGACCTAAAACACGTGTGTCCCTGCAGTCCCGGGCCAGGTCGATGGCACTGTGGCTGTGATTGTCCGGTCAGTGCTTAGATATTGGGGACCTGGCCTAGATCCCCAATCTCCCAAACAAGTGTACAGCGAAGGCTTAAGTAAATGAGATAAGTGGTATGATTTTAGGGCTCCAGGAGGATCAAAGCCCTCTGCAGAGTTTTTGACTCTGGTGGCTAAGTCAGGGAATGTCTCTGGGCGGCCCGTATTTATTTAGTATTCAAACGAGGAAGGGGTTGGAGCGGAAAATGCAGGAATCCTGAGCAGGACCTTGGGAGGGGTTCAGGGACCCCTCCAAGTAACAGACTAAGTTAATTAAGGGGAATCATCCTAGGAACAAGTCTCCAGGTGACTTTCGCTACAGGAGTGAAATGCCTGCAGCTACAATCTCTACCTTACTAATTGGGGACGGAGCCAGGTGTCCTCGGCTGTGGTCTCTCTTGCCCTTTGAGGCGTCTCTTTATTCTCAGTGCAGCCGTGCCCGGGCCAGGCCACAGCCCTGCACGCGTGTTCAGCTCCAACACTTAGAGGCGAATCAGCTTTTCACTGATGCCTTTCACAGCCCTATTTGCTCTACAGGAAATCCCTTCACTTGGGAACGACCACAGACTGAGAAAATGTTGAAAAATATATTCTTAATACCCATAGGATTTCCCTCTGGGCTGAGCAGGAGATTGTGGTTGATTTTTTCTTCTTTTGTTTTCTTTTCTGTGTGTTCCAAATATCTCACAAAAAGAGCTCTGCGCCAGATTCCGTGCTGTTTTTTGAGGTTCATTCTTACATCGTGTCTTCACAATAATCCTGCGCCACCCCCACATGACCCAGGAAAAACTAAAGCTGAAGAATTTGAATGAATTTGCTCAAAGCTTCAGGTGGCGGAGCTGAACTTCAGACCTGTGCTTGAGTCCTGATCCGAGAACTTTTGCTGTTAATGCTACACTAAGCTTCATTTCTTTCACAATCAGAAACATGCACACTCATGCTCGCACGTGTACACACACACACTTTATTCTAAAGGTGAACACTGGACTTAGACATCACATGCACAGCACACGTTAAATGTGCAACCACATTTCTAGACTTGGACACTAAGGTTAAAATCTAACAGCTGATTAAAGGGAGAGATTTATTTAAATTGAGGCTGACCATTTCTAATCAGTTTTAAAACATTATTTGATCATGATGTCTGTTTTGATGAAGCTTAGAAATATGCTAGAAAAAGAAATGAAATGGGCATAGAAACTATTCAAATAATAAGAAATGAATCTTTGGGAAATGTCAATGTAAACTGCATTGCTTTTGCTTGCTTGTTTTGTTTGTTTGTTTGTTTTGCCTGCAGAAGGAAAATCTGCAGGAAGGTTAAAGCACAGTTGTGAAGGAAGGCAGAGCTGTGGTGTACCTGGTGGGAGCAGCCGTTGTCCAATCTCAAGCCACATCTGGAGTAGCAAGTTCACTGCAGGCAGCAGATTGTAGAGAGACCTGGGTCCACTTTGGGTGTGTCAGAGATGGGCGACCACGAAGGGGTGAACCTAGGGATGGTGATATCCAATTCCTGGCTGCTCTGGGGGAAAAGGATGGGAGAGAAGAAAGATCCAGCTCCAAAACTATGAAGGCTCAGCATGCTGAAGAGGGATTAGACCTGTTCTGTGCTACACCAGAGGGCAGAGTGAGTGCCCAGGGGGCCAGGTGTTGGTGCATCTGGAAGCGCGGGGCCTAATCAGACAGCTGCATGAGGACAAGTGAGCATCCCTGAGAAGTGCCAAGCTGAAGTAAGGCAGGCTGGATCACAGTTTCCGTGACAGAATTTTCTCAGTCGACTTCAAAGAAATGGGAGACAACATTTTTAAGGGGATGATTTGAGGGTTTTTCATCAAACCATGATGAAACACCTTATATCATTTTTTTAAATTTTTCATTTTAAACAAAAGGAAAGCAAGAAACCAAAGCAAAACAATTTCACAAAGAGCCAATAAGAGAATAACAATCACCAGCACATTGCATATTATTATATTCACAGAAATTATTTAGGATAAAAATATAGACATGAAACATTATCCAACAAATTATTAGCACAAAACTTTTGCCTCAGTGAATCAAGAGAAACCTGCTATGTGACTATCTTTTTTGTTATGATTGCTCATTGTTTTCAAATAAACATTTCACATTAAAAATGAAATCTGAAGATGACCCTGAGAAAACTACTTTTCACTCAAAATTCTTTTTCTTTAACTGTCTTAACTAAGTTTTGATATACATAGATTTTGTTTCAGTTCATCACACCAGTGCAACAATGCAATGGTTACATATGTGATTTATTTAGTTCACTGAGAAGTACATTTTCAGTACTCATCCATTTAAGAGTGAAAATGTCTAGTTTATCATTCTTTATAGCTGAGTAGTATTCCATTATATAGAAACACCACATCTTTTTTTATCCATTCCTCAGTCAAGGGGCTTATATCATATTTTTATTCTCTTCTGCTACAGACATTTATTCTTTTGTCCAGTAAGCATGTCTCCAAAATCACAGAACGTCACTCTGCCCTCTGGAAATTTAGCAGTGCAAACTTCCCTTTCTACATTGTTTATTGAAGACAACTGACTAGGAAAACATAGCGAAGAAATGTATTTTAAAGTGACGGGGTGATTTCTTAGACAAACCTGGAGAGATGGCGTAAGATCCAGACCTGTTCTCCACAAACATCTTCATGCCCTATGTAACCTTGAGTAAGTAAAGTTCCCAAAGTTCCCTCATCAGAACAAGGGCTGTCATGACTCTTGCTTCATGGCTTTTGTGGAGTGTAATGAGTTAATGTGCGCTTGCTTCTTTGACGCTCTTGGATGAAAGGCGCTACATAAACACTAGGTATCATTATGAGCATTTAATAACCATATCTATACTTAGGATACCCAGTGTCTTAGGAGACAAAAGCTGTTCTCGGCCACAGAGAAGCCACAAAAGCCGCTTCACAAGTGTCTGAGGAGACAAAAGCTAGAATTACCCAGACTCCTTTGTGTCTTATTGCCAACTTTAAAAATTGCAGCCCTATGGATTCCAACTGATATTTAGCTATGATGCAAAGGGCAGTATTAAAGCATTTTTGCAGTCGTCAACGTTGTTTTCACCAGAACATTCAAGTTTTAGAGTTCTCAACATACTTCGTTTTTCTTATCTCTTATTCTCAGTGTCTTCATTTTCGCCCCCGTGGTAGCTGCGGTGGTCTTTCTTTCTGCCTCTTGTGGACAGCAGCTCTTATCTTTAACCTGGGAAGAACGTGAGAATGTTCGTGGCCGGTGGTGAGGAAGTGGTGGTTGCTACATTTCTTCATTTCTTCCGGTGCTCACAGCTCCCGGCTTTAACATCCTGCCTGACGCTTCTTCGCTTTCCATTCTTTAGCCGAGGGTGATCAAAACACATGGTGGGGGCCTAAATGTTAAAAAATATTGTAGTAGAAGACACATTGCCATGAATTCCCCTCAACACCTCCCCGCTTACTTGGAACGCGCTTCGCCCATCATCCTTTCTGCTTTCTGAAGCGCTCTGGAAGTCCCGTTTGGTGAGTGTCTTTCCAAGGTGCGATCAAGCATCCAGTGACTGCTGCTACTGAGTGCTGCCCAGGAAAGACAACCAATGACAGCATGGTGCTGTGTCCTCATCCCCCTGAGTCACCGTCCTGGCTCCGTGCAAACCTCTGGTTTGTCCCAAAAGTCAAAATCAGCATGAAAGAGAAACTTTTTGTTTTGTTTGTTTTGTTTGATACCGGTATCCAGCTCAGGACCATGTGCTTGCCAGGAAGGAACCTGTGCCTTTTGAGTTACTTCCCAGCCCGAAAGAGAAACATGTTGAATCTATTCAGGACATTAAGGCAGCCACAACAGTGGGTCAAAATTAAGAAGGGAAGACTTCGAGAACCGCTTCAGAAAGTGGTAAGAACGACGGCGTGAGTGTGTTCAAAGCAAAGGGGAGGGTTGAGGGCAGCTCATGGCGATGTGTCTTTTACGGTAATAAATTTAAATATTCACCATATAATTTGATCACCCTTAATAGCTATCAAAAAAAGGCAGATATTGGTGGGTGGAAGTACAGAAATCCTTCTTTGATCTCAGGTGACAAACTTAAAAGTTAAACATTTAGACAAAACACAAAATAAATGCACATGAAAAGGAGTAGCAGTGAGCTGTTTATCAACCCAATTGCCACCTACACACTTGCTTCTCCACAACCAATGCAACTGTCCCTCATAAGAAAAAGCAAGTTACTCAGTAGTGATGTGGGCAATCATCACGATCAGCTATGTCACAATAAACGCAAAAAGATGTCTACGGAATGCAATTTTTTTTTTTTTTTTTTTTTTTTTTTTTTTTTGTGGCACCGAGGATTGAACTCACAACCTCACGCCTGGCACGTAAGCCGCTGAGCCAAATTCCCAGACTTAGTTTTTTTGAGACAGGGTCGCACTATGTAGCTCAGGCCGGCCTCATGCTTACGTTGTAGCCCAAGCGGACCTTGAACTCACAGCGCTCCTCCTACTCAGCTTCCTAAGTGCTGGGATTAAAGGCATGCACCGCCACACCCGATTGAATGCAAATATTTTTAAACAAAAAGAGACACTGTTCCACATGTTAGGGTGTTACTGATTTTAATATGTGAATACCACACATAGAAGAGAAAGTAAAAGACACGGCCAGCGAGAGTGTGCGTGAGCGCAGCTCCTGGGGAGTCAGCTCCTATCCTCCGGCCGGGCTGAGGAGGTGCGTGCGGGAAGTCACCGCACACTTACAGGCCCGGACGGCCTCCTGCACACGTGCAAAGGAGACGTGCGTGAGAGCTCCTAGCACCATTTATCAGTGAAAGGGAAATAACCTGCCTTCTTTCTCTGAAAGTAAGGCCTAGCCAGAAAGTAATCAACCTTGAAAACTGGAGATAAAAATGCCAGCCACGGCCAGCCTAGCCCTCCTCCCCTGCCATCTCGCTGTTCTCTGGCTCGGTGCCTGCTCTGCAGGGCGGGGAAGGGGAGGGGAGGCTGATGGAGACTGGCACTTTTGAGCTCTAGTTTTCAAGGCTGATTATTTTCTAGCTAGATTTTATTTTCCAGGAATGATATGTGATAGACAGACTCTAAATATTCATCCAAAGGAGGCCAACAAGTGAGGTCTGGTGTATCCGTATGATGGAATACTACACAGGAGTAAAACGAATGCACTGTGGCTACAAGTATCACTCGGGGGCCAGTACGGAAAACACTCAGAAAACATGATGTTCCACACAAAAATAAAGTCATGGAAGCTTACAGGAAAATAGTACTTACACGATGTTTAAAAATATTCAAGGAAGAAAATGTAGCTAGTATAAGCAAAATATTCAAACTCTTAATCTATACACACAGTCTAAATGTCTAGTCTTGGAAAATTCTCTTAAGTTGGTAGTTTACTGTTTTGTTTTGTTTTTAAAACTTTCACTTCACTGCTGCCAAGCAATTGGTACAACTGAGATTTCTATAGAAAGCAGTAGAAATGGGCTCAGGGTCCCTATATCCTTCCAAGAAGTGTTTGTCATAACACAAAGCTGTCCAATAGAAACATAATGGGAGCCACATGTGTGACTTAGATTTTCCCAGTAACCACATTTTAAAAAATGAACGGGTAAAATTAATTGCCATAGCAGGTTTTATTTAACTAGATCTAGTCAAAACATTCAGCATATAATCAATAAAAATTAAAATATTTGAATGCTTTTTTGTACTAACTCTTTAAAATCTGGTGTGCATTTTATACCTGGAAACCATCTCTAGTTGGATGCTAAATTTCATTAGAAATATTTCAAATTCACCCTTCCTGTGAGGCGGCTTGAAGCCATGTGGGTCCCAGGAGGAAAAGCAAGAAGCCAATTTGCCTTTCCTGTGAGCCAACCAGTACACAGGCTGGGAGAAAAGACACCTCCCCGCCAGCCCCTGGCTGATTTGGGGGAACACAGCCTGAGCTGTTAGCAACTGAGGTACAAAAACAACTTAATGCTTGTATTGTTTGATTGACTTTGTAGACCTAAAGCTGGAGAATTTCCTTCTGTCTTGTTTTGAAATCCAATATTGTTCTCACTATTTTGTTTTGTTCCGCTTTATTATTTTGTTTTATTCAATGTTCTGTTTTGACTGGTTTTATTCTGTTGTGTTTCGTTTGATTTTATTATGTCTGATGGTGTGGGCAGCAATTTTGAAGGTAACAAGCGGCGTTATAGTAGCCATTGTTGATTTCCTATTATCCTGTTTCGAAGTCCTGTATCACTTTCACTGCTTTTTTTTTTTTTTTTTTGGATTGACTTTATTCTGTTTTGTTTGGTTTTATTCTCTTTAAAATTTTAAAAAAGAAAAGAATTATTTGATATGTATTTAAATTTCATAAACTTTATAGTTGCAAGTATCGAGTCACACACCCAACTTGTTCCAAACACACTCAGCAGCTTTCCAGTAACTGAATGGAGTCGTGGCCCTGAGGTGTGAACAGTCAGCGCAGTAAACTCCGCTCTCTTCCCGGGGTCCTCATCGCATCCACACCTCGCCGTCCTCCTGCGCAGGCCAGGCCCAGCCCGGGTTGCCCCCGCTGCCCCCCAGCCTTGCTGCCGGAGATCCTGACCTTCACCGGGCAGCGCTCAGACTCAAGGCACCGGGAGCGGCTCGAGGGACAGAGGTGCCGCACCGAGTCACCCACCGATGTCAGGAGAGCCCCAAGATGGGGCTCTCCTGCTTGCTGAGCTGCTCTGCTGCCTGTCAGGCTGGCTCTGCTCCCCAGGTCTGTGGGGCAGCGTGAGTCCCCCCAAGGCTGCCTGTCGAGCTGGCCCTGCTCCCCTGGGGTTGCCTGAGTCTGGTGTCCACTTAGTTCAGCTTCTAAGGGATGAATGTGAACCACAGAGAACTTACCGAGCACCATGCTCTGGGGCTCCTTGGTAATTTCCCGATTGGACCATTTGACCCCAAGGGTGAGAAGGAGCTCATCTGAGCAGAAACCACAGAGGCCACTGAGGAGAGGAGGCCGGGACACCAAGACCACGGGTCAGAGCAGCAGCGGAGGCGGCAGGCGAAGAGGACTCGAGCTCCACGCCGGCAGGGAGCCTGTGGAAGTCAGCAGGGCAAACTGGGCACAAGGGTGGAATCACTGGGACAGAGGCTTAGAGCCGGAAGGTCAGAATGGATCAGAACCTGAAATGATTCGCAGCACTCCAGGAGGCTGAGGCAGGAAGATCACAAGTTCAAGACCAGCCTGGGCAATCTGACAACTCAGCAAGATCATCTCTCAAAATAAAAATAAAAAGGGCTGGGGATGAGGCTGAGTGTAAAGGCTTTGGGTTCAAACTCTAGTGCTAGGGAACAAAAAACCCTGAAATAAAAGAGATCTGCACTGCCCTTAGCCCTGGCTTGGGCCCTTGGAGTCCGACCCTGTGAGCAGAGCTCGTCAGCAAACTGCAGATGGAGGGCGGGGGCTAAAACAGAGGCAGATAAGATTTTAAATGAAAGGCAATCAGCCTCTGCAGTACCGAAAAAATCCTCACATTTTATTATGCTTAATGCCGGCTTGCACACAACACACACACACACACTTACGCGCACACACACACACGCACGCGCACACACACACACACGCACGCGCACACACACACACACACACCTTGGACCCTAGGAAGGGCACGGAATGGCCCCTTAAGAAAATGACAGCAACCAAGTCTTTGAAACTATTGATAATTAATAAGCCAGGCAGTAGCAATTAATGTATGTGGAGATGGGCGCCTGCTGTTCTCAGAGGCGTAGCTCGTTTAAAATACTCACCCTGTAATTTATGAGTGATATTTAATACCTCGGTGACCATAAACCTCCGTGTTTTATTACCCCTGCTTAGCATACCTTTGATGTGCTGCCCGGCACTGCTCAATCCAAAACAAATTACTTTCAGGAAGCTGGATATTATATAAATGCAGGAAAGTCATAAATAATGTACAGGAGGACCATTTTCTGTGGGTCCAGGCGCGCCACAATGCGGCCCTGTGCGGCCGGCTCCTGCCCCGCGCGTGGGCTGGCGGGCAGCGGCGGCCACCTGGCCGGCTGAGGGGCGCTGTCCCCGGGGTGGCAGTGGGCCCTTCCCGGCGCAGCCGGACGCCGCGGCACAACCCCGCAGCAGGGGCAGATGTAAATCACACGGCGGGAACAGGCCTCCCATGCACGTCCGCGGCGGCTCTTCGTGGGGCTCCCCGGGCACGCGTGGGCGTCGCTGGCCTCCTCTCCCACCCTCAGCGGGGTGGCGAAGCCCTGATCTCTGGGCTGCTACCTCCGAGACCAGAGACTCCTCCTTCATTGGAGAAACCCGGAGCGTCGGGCAAGGCCCCCCCAGTCAGTCCCCACACACCCAGCAGCCCCCCGCACCCCGAATCTGCTGCTGCCCGGAAGGTCGCCGCCCTTCCCGGGGCGCGGCTGCTGCTCCCCGCGACAGCCTGCTCCTCGCCTCCAGCATCGCGATCGCGCGTCTTCCTCCCCGCCCGCACCGCGCAAGCCCTGGCCCCGGCAGGAAGCGGGGTGACTCTTCTGCGGCCCCCCGGCCCCGTGGCCCCTCCCGGCAAGTCCTGAGCCGCTGCCCAGGCGCGGAGGCCGCCGGCCGCCCTTCCCCTCGCTGGCGGCGTCCGCCCAGCCTTGCTGGCCCTGCGGCCTCTGCCCGCCTCTCCGTGCGCCCTTCCCGGGCCTCCTCAGCTTCCAGCCGGCTTCAGCCAGTGGCTCCCAGTCCCGTCTGGGAACTCCTGATGTCCGAGCTCCCCATCTGCCCACTGGACAACCTCCCCTACCCAGCATCCGCAGTCAGCTCCCCAAAACGTGGGCTGCAGTGGGGAGAGAATACGCAGGACGGCAGAATGCCACCCCGTGCAGGGGTGCACTGCACAGAGGAAAAGCATCTTTAGGACGCGGAGACCTGGTCGATGGTCAGCAGCTAAACAAAAGGACCACGAGTGGTGTCCTCCCCGGGCAGCACATGGGCCTCTGAGGAGATGAAATGCTAACTCCGTGGCATTGCCTAGAAGCTATTCTTCCCAAAAAGTTTAACCTCAACACAGTCAAGGCCGGCGGTCCGTCTTAGTGTCTGCATAAGAGCCCAGAGAGATAGAGGAGCACATCAGACGATGTCCCCAGGCAAATCCAGCGCGTGTCACCTCCGTGAGACAGTGGTGTCCTGTCTCCCCAAAAAAGACAAGAAGTCCTGATTTTTAAAAGGAGAAGCCGGGCGTGGTGGCGCACGCCTTTAATCCCAGCACTCGGGAGGCTGAGGTAGGAGGAGCGTTGTGAGTTCGAGGCCGGCTTGGGGTACAACGCGAGCACAAGGCTGACCTGAGCTACATAGTGTGACCCTGCCTCAAAAAACTAGGGCCGGGAGTTTGGCTCAGTGGCTTAAGCATCTGTCTGGCAGGTGCGAGGTTGTGAGTTCGATCCCCGGTGCCACAAAAGATAAATAAATAAATAAATAAATAAATAAATAATAAAAGGAGAATGCTCTGGAATAAAAGAACTGAGGAGAAATAACGAACTGCAGCCCGTGGAACTTGACTGGATCTTGCTTTCAACAACCAGCTGTACAAGATTTTGGAGATACAATGCAGGAAATTTGAACTCAGGCTTTAAATTAGACAACGTTGGAGAAGTAATGTAAATTTTCCTAAGTGCAGCGGTGCTGTACTTTGAAGGAGGATGTAAAATTCTTGGGCGATGCATGATGTCGAATTACTTACCTGACATCTACAGTTTACCTCCAAAGACTTCTGCAAAAACACCGGTGTTTGTATAAATCAAGTATGGTAACATCCTAATAATTTAAACAATTTAGACACTGACTGTAAAAGTGCTGAATATACTTTTATTCAACATCCTTGCATGTTTCTAAATTTTCATAATAAAAAATTAGAAGAAGGGGCAAAAAATACAAATTTAAGAGATTTCACCTGCTTCCCCACTGCTTCTTTACTGTCCAAGTCACCAGCTGCCGTGCCTCCCCTCCCTCCTCAGCTCTCCGGTCTCCACCCGCCCTGTCGGCCTGCCTTCGCTTCCTTTTCCTAGGTCTCTGTTCCTGCTGCTGCTGCCCCATTGCCCCGGGGTCCCACTGTGGATCCCTCCCAGGCCCCGTAGGCACACTCTTTTTTTTTTTTTTTTGTGGCACCGGGGATTGAACTCACAGCCTCGCGCCTGGCAGACAGGCACTTAAGTCACTGAGCCAAGCTCCCGGCCCTGATTTTTTGAGGCAGGGTAGCACCATGTAGCTCAGGCTGGCCTTGCGCTCGCGTTGTAGCCCAAGCCGGCCTCGAACTCACAACGCTCCTCCTACCTCAGCCTCCCGAGTGCTGGGATTAAAGGCGTGCGCCACCACGCCCGGCCGTAGGCACACTCTTGATGAAGCCTTCCTAACAGGCTGCCACTGCAGGAAGACGAAAACCAAATTCCCCGAAATAAAAACGCTCCCGGATTCCATCCCAGTGTTAAGTCGGGACCCAGCTGGCCTCTGGCTCTTACTTCAGAGCCAGAAGCCAGGTTCTCGGGCTTTGTCTCTGTGCTGAGAGAGCAAAGCTGGTGGCCGAGGAGGAACCAGGAGCTCTCTGTGTGGGAAAAGCATCCACGAATGGCTCAGCTCGGGAGCGTGCTTGCCGTCTTCTGTCTGCCGTTCACTAGCAGCCGTGGCCTCAGAAGCTCAGTGAGAGACTCATGATCGACCCCAGTCTGTGCTTTGCGTCACCGCCATGAAGCCCAGGGAAGCACACGCTCTCAGGTGCATTGCCATTAGGAGTGTCAGTTGGGGCGGTTCCATTGGAAGACAATTTGACAACATCTAGATGGGTGTAGCACAGTGTGACATACATGTCATTTTGCCATGTCATTAACAGAAGTATTGTTTGAACTTAAAATATGCAGTAACCCACATGTCCATCAACATAGGACTAGTTAAATAAATTAAGCAACATCATCCAACAGTCAACACAAAGAATGAGGAAGCTGTCTGCACAAATATCCGTAAGATGTATTGAGGCAGGTAGGGCTGAACATGTGCCACAGGGGACTGTTTGTATCACTGAAAGCTCTAAAAAAAGGGTTCACCATTGCTGGTCGGTAGTGCTCAAATGTCTATGTTAGCATGTGACTGCACCAGTCAGCTCTGGGACAAAACACCAGGCACCCATAAGGATTTTGAGGGGAATTAACAGCAATGTGTCGTTTACTGTAATAAGTTTTTAAATACAACTATGGTTTTTGATCAGTCCTTATATTTCTCCCTCATATTCACTCTCTCCAATAAATAAAGATTGCATGAACCAAACAAGTAAGTGACTTCAGCGGCTCCCCAGGACATCCCCTGGTCTTCCTGGTGGCTGTGCTGTGGCGGGGTGTAGACGTGCTGGAGGGGAAGCAGGCGGGCTGCGCCTTGTCCCCAGGACCCTGACCTCTGGCCTCGGGAACCTGACTTCCCCAACACCTGCCTGTGTCCATCCCCGGTCTTCTCCCGGACCTCCACCTCAGATGGCAAATCCTGCAGGGTAAACGAGCTTCCCAACAGGGAAGACAGTGGGCCACCCCGTCTTCTTGGCTAAAAGCAAGGAGAAAGGGCCTTGAGGTGCAGTCCCAGAAGAATGCTTGGGAGGGCGGGCTCCACGCCTTCCTGCAAGGCAGAGCTTGTCTGTTCCCACCAGTCCTTCAAGCAGTTTGTTAATCTCATCACTGCCTGGTCTGCTCCTTCCTGACCCCAGTATTTTCCATCCAGGTCAGAGAACAGTCTGTCCCTGGCTCTATGTTCGTGCTCCTTTCTCCCGGTGACTTGGTGACTTGGGGGGACGCGTAGGTTAATGCTTGTCCCCTTATCCTGAGGCACACTCCATAGAGGTAATCTTACAAACCAAAGATAAACCCATTTACGCAACCGCCATGATGCCAAAAGAACAGCAAGCGGCCCCCTCTGTGAAATTTTATGAATAGGGTGAAACACCTTCACACAATAAACACAAAGTCTGCCATTCAAGTGCCTCGGTTGGACACACACGCAACAGTTGTGCCCTCGTTAAGAAATCTCATTATAAGAAAATTCAGACTTAGCAAAATAATCAAATGAGCAAATTAGTTGTTACAAAGGAATCTCCACAAAATAACCATAAAGGAGCTTTTCATTTGCTTTTCCATATAAATCATTTCCCGAGATTTCATTTCCATGGGAGATCTTAGAAGCCAGGCCACTGTGTACAGGGAAGGGCGCTGTGCGAGGGCAGAAGGTTTTGGTTTCCTGCGGGAGGCTCTTTCAGAGCAGCCTTCCATGGAGTGCTGTCTCTCAGGTCTTTGTCTTTTCTTTCTTACTTTGGTTTTATCTCTCTCTCTGTCCTGTGGAAGCCTATGCTATTCAAGGAGTGGCTGATAGTTTGCAGTGAATTCCCCAAGCCTGTCTTCCATGACCCACTGCCCTGTGGTGGTCCTCTTAGTCTTGGCATTCTCGAAAATGCTGAGTGACCATAATCAGAGTGAACACAAGGCTCTGTCCCTCAGGGATGGTTTATATCTAGATGTTCTGGTGAGGCCTTGTGCTATCGAAGGTGGGACACTGGGAAGGTGACTGAATTACAGGGATAGCGTGGCTGGCTTGCCGTTAGGAGGTGGGGCCTGGTTGGAAGAAGCAGATCTCTGTGGGTGAGGTTCACAGGGTCCCATCTCCCCCCCTGGCTCTGCCCTTCACACTCTGTTTCCTGTCCGCCATGCCGCGAGCAGCTCCTCCGCCAGGTCCCTCTGCCCTGGAGCCAGCTGGCTCGACACTGAAACCGGAGCCAAAATAAACCTCTCTTCCTTTAATTGTGGGTGCTGGGTATTGTGTCCCAGCAATGGGACAGTGCCTGAGACACCTTGTCTACACTGATCAATCTTTACCAACTCCACACACCACCTAGCACGTCCAAGACAAACTGCATTGTTTCACTTTCAATTGCAATGTCACTTTGGATGACAACTAGTCATCTCGTGTTGTAAAAGACTGGGATCACTTTTGAAAAGTTCATTTACCACCCTTTCTCTTTTTCGCATAATATTTTTCTATTAAATGTGCAAAACAATACACAGATTTAACTGACTTTACCCAAACCCACAGGCCTTAATGCTGAGCTAAAAATCTAGCAAAATTCAGTAATCTTGTTAGATTTCCAAAGCTTCCAGCTTCTAACCAAGTCAGTAAAAGTGTCAGTAAAAGTGCTTTTGTGTGACACGATTTATAAACCAGCCTTGAATAGGGTTAAGGTTTGAAAAAGCCGCAGTTAAAAATGCTAACTAAATAGATTAGACTTTCAGAAACTGGACTGGGACTTGGATTGCGTTAAAGACTCGAGTTATTCTTTATTTTACTTGAAACAATTTCCCTTTCCCCAATCATAATGGATGTGCCCAGTACACGGAGGAGTTTCCTGCCAGTGTGTGCTGATGCGAAACAGCTGGGGACCCAAGGTGGCCCCGGGGACAGCCCAGGGTCCACTTGTGGAGACTCTCAGTGTGGTGGTCAGGAGCCCGTGTGTGGCTGTCTGCTGTGGCCGGGACAGACTCTCACGTATTCCAGACGGCCTTGGAGCCATGTAGTCCACAGGCACAGCCCCGTGTCCTGCTTCTCTCCTTTTTGTTCGTGTGTGCAGGTATGCGTGTGTGTGACTATGGACAAAAATACACACATATATATTTAATAAAGTTTGAATTTCCTGAGAGGTTCAGTGGAAGGGAGCCCTACCGTTATTAATCTGTAAGTGGAAATCTGATCATTTAGGAAGAAGAAAAATCTCTCTCCTAACATCTGGGTGGGCCCTGTGCAAGTTGGAGGAGGCGTTTAGACCACCCAAAAGTAACTGTACGGCCAATATATTTTGAATATGAATGTAAAGTCAATGTTAGCTTTCCCATGATTTCAGCTAAGCATAATACACAATAAGGAGTCCAGAAACAGCACTGGAGCTTTAAGAAATTGGCTTCGATGACATTAAAAAGCAGACAGAGCTATCAGGCTCATTTTCCACATGGAGAATGGCGTGGTCTGCTTCTCCCAAGGGAAATCTGAAGCACAGAATGCTGAAAAGGTCCTCAGTGATCCCTCAGCAGCTGTGGGACGAGCCAGTCATTGGCAAGCAAGGTGACTCCATGTGGGTAGCTGGGGTTCCACAGCTGGGCCAGGGGCTGTGTCCTGGTCTGCTGGCCGCCTGACTTCATTAATCTGCCTCAGCTACCGACCTTTCCACGATGCCCACATTGAAAGAGCTGGTGCCTCTTTCAACACAGAGACCGTGCTCTTCCCTCCTTCCTGCTCCAGGCTTCGGACCTATTAAAAACCAGCCAACCCTGTGACAGCCTGCGGAATATTTAAGCCAAATGAGTAGAGCATCCAGACTGGCGAGACACCAGTGAGAGGAGTGGGGAAAACATGACCCAAGGCAGGAAAACGACAACTATCAAGTTAGTGTGGGCTCTCCTTTCTGAAAAACATGGACATTCACATTGCTTAACTCAGAGTTGCTTTCTCGTGGTGTTACACCAGCCCGTGCCGAGGGCTTCTGGGACAGAAGTCAGACGCCCAAAGGCCAGCAGCAATTGGTGAGCCGGAAGGTGTGTGCTTTGTCTAAATGCGGAAGTGGCCAGAATGCTCCAGGCAATTGTTGCCACAAGAGTACAAGCCTGTTTTTAACAGGTTTTCAAGAGAAGCCAGAGTTCTCGGAATCCATGAAGATGCTCCAGTTTTTAAATCTTAACAGCTTCAGTTTAAAAAAAAAAATTGAACTCCAGCAAGCCGAACACAAGTGCTCTGTGGGTTCCATTTACAGTCTCTGTTCTGAGTGATCAGAGAAGAAGCGCAGTGGTCAGTGCCGCACCATGGAGCTTTGAGCAGAGAAGGAAAGGGCAGCACCGAAGGTGTCCCAGCTCCGACACGCCCAGCTGGGGGTCATGGGCCAGACCCGGGGGCATCGGTCCATGGCTTCAGCCCATTCCACGCGTTTCAGAAATCCAGGCATTTCCCCTTGTTCTGAAAGCCCAAAAGAACATAGGTCAAAGGAAGCCACATGCTTTTGATGAGCAAGTGTTTTAATCACTTTCTGGCTGCTGACACACAATACCCCACCCCTACAAGTTAAAGGAAGAGGAGTTTATTTTGGCTCACAGTTTGCAGAGGTTTCAGTCCCTAGTCAGCCGGCTCCAAGGCAGGGTGGCCCAGCAGAGGGGCCTGGCAGAGGAGAGCCACTCACAGCATGGTGGACGGGAAGCAGAGAGAGATCAAGGGAGGAACTGGGGAGGGAGATGCAGCCATCCGGACCACACCCCAGTGAGCCACCGCCTCTGACCAGACCCCGCCCAGGACAGCAAATCAGCCGTGAACCCCTGAAGTCCGATTGCCTCCCCAGATCCTGCCTGTGATCGCACGAGGCCTCAGGGGGCCATCTCGATGTAGCAGCTGGGAGACAGTCGTGTTCAGGTCGTTTATCACCTCGTGTGTGTCAATCAACCTTCACTATTTCCATGTGGCCGAGACGAGCTAACTCTTCCAGTGCAGACACCATATTCCCATTATCAAATACTGGGGCTACGTTGTTATTTTCTATAGAAGAAACTCAGAAGAAATATCCCGGGCTTTCCACACCAGGAGTTGCTCACTCAGTCTGACTTTCCTGTGTGCGCCAGACGTGTCTACTGCTGTGACCAGTGGAGCCGCGACCTTGGGGCAGGGCGGACCTCACCGAAGGCTTTCCCAGCTGTGATTTGCAAATTAGCAAGTCGCAAGCCTTTCACAGATATCCAGAACCTACTCATATCTGAAAGCAATAATCATGATGTCATTATTTGAGGGGAAAGTATTCAAAATTCTAAGACAGAAGATCAGAAAAGGGAAAAACTGTCATCTTTTTTCTCTTGTATAATTTTCCTTCTCAATGTACCACCTTTCAGTTCTGTGTCATTCAAAATCCCCCTAGCCCAGGAATCCCAGAGAACAGGGACCTCCACTCCCTCTGTCTGTATGAATCAGAGTCGCATGAAGTTGCTCATTTGCCCAGGTTGAGTTGGAACTTATGGTTCTCCTGCCTCAGCCTCCCAGATTACCTGTAAGCATCACCACATCTGGCTTCTTTCTCTCTTTACCATAAGTGCCTGACGGTGCTCTTGTGCATATGGACTGAACACAGAATTTCAGGTAAGAGTTGTAGGTAGCTGCGGAGAGAATTTCAAATTATGTGACCTGGGACATAGGCCCTAGCCCTTCCTAATGTCGTACAGATGTACTTTGTGTGCAGGTAGTTCTAATTCATACATTGAGAAATAGGTTCTTATTTCCTTGGAGAAGTGCTCTTTCTTGTTCTTGCTTCTAATTCTAATGTCTTTGTTATTCTTGGGCGCAAGACAGTATTTAGTACTTTCACTCCATTATGGAACACGTTGGCCACCGGAAATCCACATGGGCCAAAGTGGCCTGGCACAGTTAAGTTCCACTCTTTGCTGTGTCCCAGAGAACGGCATGGGCCACCCATTTTAAACTGAGAACGTCAGGGGACTCTTCCACGTTGGCGATTCTCTTCAAACGAGCAAAGAAAACCATTACGCTAGCCTTGGTGTTAGCATCCTCGCGGGAAGTCAGATTTACGAGGGACAAGCCCAGACACCTGAAGTCTTGACAGGCAGAGTGATTTCATCTCACGAGCCTCTATGTGGGAGGTAGAGGCCTGGATGGAGGCAGAATCTGGCAAAAGTCGGTATCTCCTGAACTGAGTCAAATGTGTAGCGGGCCCTTCCGTGTAGATTTTCATGACTTCTTGATGGTAATTAGCTTCATGGATTGTTGCCAAATGGCGTGTTTTCCCCTCGCTGAGCCCTTGGCTGGGCACCCCTGGGAGTGTCTGAAACCTGAGATAAGCACTCTCAACCCAAAGTTTTATTAAAAAGTTTAATTAACACAAATGCCAAATGACACACTCGTTACCATTAAGTGGGAGACTCCGTGTAAATCCTGAACCGCGGAGTGACGGTGAAGCCCGTTTCCCTCGGCAACAACAGACTCCTTTCTCTTCCAGAGCAGGCAAGAGAGCCCTGGGCACCCAAGTTGCCATCCTCAGCCTCCCAGGCCACAGGCTCTGCGGCAGGCACAGAAGCTGGGGTCCTGGACCCCTCTTGCCCTGGCTTCACCTTTCAGGGCCTCAGGATTTTGCCTCCCGCATGTGCCTTCTGGGAAACCACAGGCAGTAGAGGAGCTCTGCCCCCACCGAGGAGCCACACTTACCAGACGCTCCCCCAAGCTTCCAGGAGACAGAGAATTTGCTTTTCTCCCTAGCACGACATCTACTAAACCCTTAGTTCTGCAAGGGCGGGGCCACGTGCTCTTCCTTTTTTGGTGGTGGTGGTGGTGAGGCTCTGGGAATTGAACCCAGGGCCTTCTCAGAGATTCACAAACCCAGCCCTCTTTTAAAACTTTTTTAACTTTTAATTTGAGACAGTGTGTCCCTGATTTGCTAAGTTGCTCAGGCTGGGCTTGAACTTGTGATCCTCCTGCCTCAGCCTCCCAGAGTGATGCGATTACAGATGCGTACTGCCATGCCCAGCCAGGCACCATGTTGTCATACACTCTCGCATCTTTAGCACCTAGCACCATAGCTACCACATGACAGGGGCTCAGTTCTTTGCAGAATGATGAAATGAAGCCATTGTCCTGTTTTCCATCTTCTCTTTGCTGTCCTTTAAATCTTTCCTGGCTCTCGTGTCCTCTCACATTCCCCCGTATCCTCTGAGGATCCCCATGTTCCCTCAGCCTCTCTCTCTGTCTCCCTCTTTCTCTCTCTCCCTCTCTCTCTCTCTCCTTAAATCACAAGAACGTTGAATAAAAAGTACCCTAGTTACTCAACCCATAATGTGCAGAGCAAATGAAAGAAAGGACAAAAAAAAAAAACTGTTACAGGGAATTTCGTGAGGGAAGTTCACAGTAGAGGAGTCGCAGCAGTTCTAGCACGATCTGCGGTCAGAAGGAAGTACTGACCTTTTTGCAAATACTTGCAGAGGGAGATAGAGAAAGTGAGTGCGTGGGAGCCACAGCAAGAGGCAGGACGCGGTGGAACGGAAGCCAGCAGAGCGCAGCGTGGCTGCACCCGTTAGGAATTTTGCATTTATGTTTATGAGAAAGTTTAGTCTTTAGTTTTCTTGCAATGTTATTGTCTGATTTTGGTGTTAAGGCAATGTCGATTTGATATTAAGTCCTCGTAGAATCAGTTAGGAAGTATTCTCTTTATTCTATTTTCTGAAACAGACTGTACTAGGTAGGTATCATTTCTTCTTTAAATGTTGCTAGAATTCACCAGTGACCAATCTCAGTCTGGTGCTTCCTCTTTTGGAGGGTGTATTAGTCTGTTTCTTGCTACTACAACAAAACACCTGTGGTAACTAACTTACAAACAGAAAAGGTTTATTAGTTCAGGTGGTTCCAGTCCAAGATCAAAACCAGAAAAAACCAGGGTTGGTTCCTCTGCTACTCCTCAGAGCCTGCCATCCAAGACTCCCAAGAATCAAGCCTCTCAGCCAAGCAGACCAGCGTAGCAGCCCGGCTGACGCAGACTTGTGGGTGAATAAAGAGAATACTTCCTAACTGATTCTACGAGGACTTAATATCAAATCGACATTGCCTTAACACCAAAATCAGACAATGACATTGCAAGAAAACTAAAGACTAAACTTTCTCATAAACATAAATGCAAAATTCCTCAACAAAATATTAGAAAGCCAATTACAAAAATGTATACAAGGAATGTGGCATCATGACCAAGTGGGGTTTAACCCAGGTGTGCAAGACTGGTGTCACATGAGAAGATCTGCTAGTGCAATTCATCTCACTAACAGTCGGAGAGCGCAAAGCCACATGATCATTTTAAAAGATGCATTAAAAAATTATCTGATGACATCCTACACCCACTCACGATGAAAATTCTCTGTAAACTAAAACTATAGGGGAACTTCCCCAACTTGTAGAATAGCTACAAGACCCCTGCAGCTAACAGCACTTAGTGGTAAGAAGCTCAAAGCCTTCCCACTAAGATCAGGAGCAAGGCCTGGGTGCTGTTTTCCCTCCTTTCATCAAGGTGCTAGAAGGTCTGGAAGACACAATAGGGCAAGAAAGGGAAATAAAGGGTATATGGGTTAGGAAGGAAGAAATAAAACCATTTTTGTTCATAGATGGTAGGATCGTCTATAGAGAAAACATGAAATAATAAACAAGTAAAACCTTCTAAGACTAATAAGAGATTATAGTAAATTTTCAGGCTCCAAAAGTTAATATGCAAAAGTCAAATGCTTTTCTTTATACTAGCGAGGAACAAGTAAAATTTGAACTTCACAACAGAGTACATTTTTATATTAGCCCTTCCCCAAAATCAAGTACTTAGGTGTAAATGTAACAAAATACGTTCCATATCTCCATGAGGAAAACTATAAAAGTGATGTGTACCATCAGAGAAGGATGAAGGAAGGGTCAGGTCTCCCCAGGCTGACCCGAGGCTCCAGTGCAACGTGGGCAGAGCCTCGGCGAGTTATTCTGTGGACACCGACAAACTGCTTTTGAAGTTTCTACAAAAGACCCAGAGGAGCCGACATACAGTCGAAGGAGAGGAGCAAAGTCGAAGGACTGACTCCGCCCACCTTCAAGGCATGCTACGCAGCTGCAATCAGGAAGCAGTGTGGCGCTGGCCAAGGCGGGAAACGAGACAATGGAGACCATTAAGGAGCCCACAAAAGATTCACAGGAATATAGCTGACTGCTGTCTGACACAGCAGCAAGCCAGTGTCGTGGAGCAAACACAGTCTCCCCGACAGCACCCTGGAAAATCCACCTGCAAAAGAAGAACAAGTCTAGGCACTGAAGGCTTAAGTCTTAGACTCTTCACAAAAATTAACTCAAAGTAGGTCACAGACTCAATGGCAAAACGCAGGAGGATCTGAAGTTCAAGCCCACTCTGTGCAAGACCCTGTCAAAAGAAGGGAGAAGAGACTGGGGAAGGGGTAGATCAGTGGAGAGGACCGGTTCGATTCCCTCCTCTCCCAATAGAACCTCCTAGAAGGTGACTGCAGGAAAACCCACCTGACTCTGATACGGAAATGGCATTTTAGACACAACACCAAAGGTCCCAGCCAATTCATAAGCTGGGTTAAAAAAACTTCTGTTCTGCAGAAAAAGACATGAAGAAATGAGAAGACCAGCTATGGACTGGGAGAAAATATTTGCAAAAACTTACCTGGAAAGAGCTATCCCCTAAATATAGAAAGAACTCTGAAAACTTGACAAGAAGAAAGATGGGTCAAAGACCCTAACAAACACCTTACCAAAGACGGAATACAATGAAAAATAAGCATATGAAAAGCCATTCCACGCCAGATGTCCACAGACCACGGCGAGATTCCAGCCTCAGACCCACGGTGGGGGCAACACTGAGCGCTGAGGGGGACCAGGAGAAACCCTCCTTCTCCGCGGGAGGGAAGACTAAACATTTCACCCACTTCGGACGACACTTGGCCTCTTCTTACAAAACTCTGTCTACCCTTCCACGCAATGCAGTAATCGTGCTCCCTGGTGTGCAGGAATTGAAAATGTGTGTCCACACACGTGTGTCCGCGGGAGTGTGTTCCCTCACCACCATGTCTGGGAGCACCGATGTATTCTCAGTGGGTGGATGGGCAAAGACACTGGAGTCAACCCAGACAACAGGGCGTCACTTGGTGCCGAAAGACGCTCTGTGCAAAGCCAGGAAGACCCACGCAGAGCCCTGCGAGCTTCACTGGTGACAGAAGCCGGTCTCGAGAGGCCGAGTGGCTCTGAGTCCAACTACAAGTTATTCCAGAAGAGGCAAAAAGACAGAGAGGGTAAAAGGTCACAGGTTGGGAAGGAGTATTCAACAGACAGAGCTTGGAGGATGTTTCCAGTTATGAAAATGTTCTACATGACACTGTCACGGCAGAGAATATCGATAATCACTTTCCCAATCTATAGCCTACAACGCTAAGAATGAAACCTGGGCTGGGGATGAAGCTCAGAGCATTTGCCTGGCTGTGTGAGAGTCTAGGTTTAAACCCCGGTAAGTGGAAGAAGGGAGGGAAGGAAAAAGACAGGACAAGAAGGATGAATCAACCCTAACACAAATTTTGGATCTGGGATGAAAAAGAAAAGAAGGAGAAGGAGAAGGAGAAGAGGAGGAAGAAGAAGGAAAAGGAGAAGGAGGAGAAGGAGGAGAAGGAAGGGAAGGAGGAGGAGGAGGAGGAGGAGGAGGAGGAGGAGGAGGAGGAGGAGAAGAAGAAGAAGAAGAAGAAGAAGAAGAAGAAGAAGAAGAAGAAGAAGAAGAAGAAAAAGAAGAAGAAGAAGAACAAGAAGAACAAGAAGAAGAACAAGAAGAAGAAGAAGAAGAAGAAGAAGAGCAAGAAGAAGGAGAAGGAGAAGAAGAAGAAGAAGAAGAAGAAAAAGAAGAAGAAGAAGAAGGGAAGAAGAAGGAGAAGAAGAAGGAGAAGAGGAAGGAGAAGAAGAAGGAGAAGAGCAAGGAGAAGAAGAAGGAGAAGAAGAAGAGGAGGAAGAGGAGGAAGAGGAAGACAAAGAAGAAGAAGAAGAAGAGAAGAAGAGAAGAAGAAGAAGAAGAGAAGAAGAAGAAGAGAAGAAGAAGAAG
>RJWM01022439.1:0-33687 GCA_004363535.1 Dasyprocta punctata | reverse complement strand
TCTTCCATTATGTGTGTCACCAAGAATTCCTTACCACCAAAGACTAGACCAGAAGCCAAGTTTCATTCTTTCAGGCCAGGACCATTAAAAAACACAACACTGACTCACAGGTGATTTCATGCAAGTATTAGAAAACAGTTAACTTAATTCCCAAGAGTTTTTGGCAAGTCATCATATTTCAATGGCTTAACTGAAAGCAGTATATTTCAACTCTCCTATCTTTATCAACTGCTGTAAGAATGAAAACAAAATATATCAGTTAATTATCACTGTGACATACCAACCCAACATTAACAGCTGAAGGAACAGCCATTTAGCTCATGATTTTTTTGTGTTAGTAATTTAGAAGGGGATCAGCCTCTAATCCCAGCTGCAGTCACCCACATGTCTGTGATCACACAGTAGCAGCTAAACTAAGATACCTAAGATAGTTTCACTTAGGATAGCTCATCTCTATTGTACTTAGACTTCCATCCTTCATCAGGTGACTGCATATTTGATCCATAGCGCAAGGCCACTTGTGTCTTTTTTTTTTTTATTTAAGCGAAGGAAAAAAAAGACAGATATAACAAAGACAACAAGGAAAAGAGACAAACAAACAACTAGAGTAAATGCACAGCAGTAACATTGCAGGTTTACAAAACCGGATGATAGAAAACTTGACAATGGTTGCAATATTGCGTATCGTTATCTTTAAAATGGTTACTAACATTAACAGATATAGACATGTAAAATTGATCTAATCAAATGAGTATTAATTGTTCTTTCTCAATAATGAATACATTCAGCAGTGTGTTCATTTTAGTTATCTTACATATACATATATACAGGTTTATATCTTTTCATTTTCCCTTTTCTCTTTCCGCCTTTTCCCTTCCCAATTACTTTTGCTCTTCGAGCTGCTTTTTACCCTTACATAGTATTTATTATAGATTTTTGATCATATATACTTTTTCTGTTTCTTACACTAGGGAGACAATATGGTATTTGCACATGTGGGTTTGATTTATCTCACTTATGAGTATGGACTCGAGTCGTGACCATTTACTTACAAAAGTCTCAGTGCAATCTTTCTTAATAGCTGAGTAGTACGCCATTGTATAAAAATACCACATCTTTTTTATCCATTCTTTGATTGATGGGCACTTGGGTTGTTTCCAAAATCTGGCTATTACAAATTGGGTTGCTATAAACATGGATGCACAGATATCACTGTGATATGATGTTTTCAATTCTTCTGGGAAAATGCCCAGAAGTGGGATAGCTGGGTTGAATGGGATCTCTAATCCTAGCTTCTTGAGGAATCTCCACACTGATTTCCACAGTGGTTGCACCAGTCTACACTACCACCAACATTGAAGAAGAGTTCGTTTTTCCCCACAGCCCCTCCAGCATCTGTTGTTGGTTGATTTTTTAATCTTGGCCATTCTTTCTGGAGTGAGATGGAATCTCAGCATTGTTTTAATTTGCATTTCCCGAATGACCATTGTTGTTGAACATTTTTTCATATATTTATTTGCCATTTGTATTTCTTTCTCTGAGAAGTGTGTATTCATCTCAGATGCCCATTTTTGGATTGGGTCCTTGAATTTTAGGGGCCTGATTTCTTTTAATACTTTACATGTTTTAGATAGAAGTCCTTTGTCTGATGGGCAATTGGCTAAGATATTTCCCCAGTTTTTGGGTTTTCTTTTCACTCTGTTGGAGATTTCCTTTGACATGCAAAAACTTTTTAGTAAGATGAGATCCCAGTTGTTGATTCTGGGAAGTGTTTCCCATGCAGTTTGATTTTTGTTCATGAACTCTCTGCCTACTCCTATGTCATCAAGATTTTTACCTACTCTGTCTTCTAGTGAGTTTAGTGTCTCTGTTTTTATATTCAGATCTTTGATCCATTTTGACTTTATTTTAGTGCATGGTGATAGGCATGGATCTAGTTTTAGTTTACAGCATATAGAAAGCCAGTTTTTCCAGCACCATTTGTTAAAGAGGCTGTCTTTCTTCCAATGTACATGCTTGGCTCCTTTGTCAAAGATGAGGTGGCTAAGTGTGTTTGTAGTTGTGGCTGTATCTTCTAATCTATTCCATTGATCTTCAGGTCTGTTTTGATTCCAGTACCATGCTGATTTCATCACAGTAGCTTTGCAGTATAGTTTCAAGTCGGGGATTGTGATGCCTCCTGCCTTCCCTTTGTTGTCCAGAATTTGGTGTCACAGGCCTGCAATTTCAGCCCTGGAGAGACTGTACCAGGAAGACCGCCAAAAGTTAGAGGCCAACCTGGGCTTCCTGAGGCCAGTCTGAACTATATAGTGAGACACTGTCTCAAATACAACAGCATTCATCAACAATCATAATACTTGAAAAAGAAAGTGGAATAAACATGTCATTTTTCCACCTAGACTTGATTTATGCAAACCCAATATACCAGATTAAAAATAAAACCCTTCCTGACTATAATCTAAATGGTCCCACCGAACCCATAACTTCCTCACTTTCATCTTACTCTTCCCTTTGAAGCTTCTTCCAATCCTCTACACTTGCTATTTCTTCTACTTGAGGTGTTCTCTATCCATGGTTCTACAAGGCCTCCTCCCCTTCATTTCAGTCCCTGTTCAAATGGAAGAGTCCCAACAAGGTCAATGCTAGCACAACAAACAACATTCTGATCCAATTACTCTGCCATATTACATTATGTTTTTCTCGCAGCAGTGAAAACAGTTGAAATTCCTATTTATTTTCTTACCTTGATATCGACAATCATCCTTTTTTAGAATATAATTTCACAATGAATAGCTCCTATGTTGTTCACAACTGTTCTCATAAAAATCCTTGATAAATATTTGCTAATTTACAATGTCTTGCAAAAATATACTTATTCAAATTTCTAAGAAAATCTCTTGACTGCTCACCCCATTGACTCATTACTGATTAAATATATTGAAGGCTAACATTTATTTTTATTTTCTAGAATTCTTTAAAGAATGTTGAGTCTCAAAGCTTTATGTTGTGGGTGGTGCTCTGAATAAATTAAGAATGAACTTCAGGAATTTATAACCAATGACAAGATAAATAACTGGTACTTAATTCAGGATACAGAGATAGAGAGATAGATAGAGATAGAGATATATTAGTAATTCCCAATATAAACACTTTCCTGAAACATCAGTGAAACCACATTAGAATTATCAACTCTCACAGTAGAATAAATAAACTTACATTTGGAAAATACATTGAATAGCCAGGCATGGTGGCACATGCCTTTAATTCCAGCACTTGGGAGGCTGATGCAGGAGGATCAATGTAAGTTCGAGACCAGCATGGTCTACAAAGTGAGTTCAAGGCCAGCCTGAACTGCATAGTGAGACCCTGTCTCAAAATATAGGGCTGGGGATTTAGCTCAGTGGCTTAAGTGCCTGCCTGGCAAGCATGAGATTGGGAGTTTGATCCCTGGTACAAAACAAAACAAACAAACAAAAAGAAAATATATTGAATAAAGGTAGCTATCTCAAATGGCTCAAATGATCTACAGTGAAGTATTTTTCTTTGTCAAATCAGAGCACATATTAAATCTTTCATATCTGGGATTAACAATCAGACTTCTCTCTTCTGATTTATTTTGTGAAGACTACAAGCCTTATTTATGAAAACTACAAGCATTTTTAAGATATCAGTTGATATATATAAGTAAACATGCAGATATTTGCCAAACGATTACGTAAGTGTATACATTTAACTATCCTGAAGTGTTCTTATAAATTCCTATGTTGTTTAGAAGTTAAGAATATCCTGCCTAAAAGAATATGAATGTTAATTTTTACAGAACTCTGGAAGCAAACTTCAATCCTCCAGAAACTCACAAGAAAAGAAATGTAACTAATCCAGTATATTGTGTTTTTTAGACTTGTAATTGCTAAATATACAGAGTAACTTAGTCTAAGACTGAATTTCATAGATTATAAATTTTTCAGATTGTAAATAACTTTTGAAAAAATATTTCTGTGCACTGTAAATGTCTTGGTTACTTGTTTTGAATATAAAATAAACAGTTTTAGCTATTAACTAACTGCTTTCTGTTTGGTGTAACATAAAAAATTTAACAACCCAAATATTTTCTCTTTTGCAAATTAGAGAACAAAATGCTTAAGACTATGCTATTTTTGTTCATTTGGCAATTGATAGTGTACAGATAGGGACTTAGTTTTATTTTTGTTTTTCCTATCATCTGGAAATACATATAGCTGAAAGTGTCCAAATATGATTAAGTTTAAATACTTGTCATACTTGTGAAGACAAGACTTTCTGCCAGTGACTTTTCTAACCTGCAATATATACTGTAAAATGTGCAAAATTGGTTACATTTCCTCCAACTTTGCTTTGTTGACATTTTATTACCTGTCTGATATCATTACATTTTTTTCTTTACTGTTATATACAAACCATGCTACATTTCTCCACCACAATAGAAAAAGAGACCTAGGAATACTGAATTTTAAGTTCTGGCTTCCCAAGATTATCACACTGCAGAAAAAGCATCAAATCTAATTCTCCAATAAGATGCCAAGATCTTTATCATGGTAAGAATATTACAAAGAATAACGTTGGATAAAATGTGTCTGTGGGCATTTGACATAATTTAAAACATTATACAAAGACAGTCTTAAAATATAAGTCAAAAAAGGCAAACCTTCCAAAAGTTACAGACATTTTCTCTAGAAAAGAAAGGGAAGAAATTTCATTTTTGCCAAGATAGACTCTAGTTAAGGAAAATTAATTCATCCTCCTACTTTAAAGTACCAGAAAAGTGGACAAACACATTAATTAAATTGATGTATTCTCAGATTACAGGGCAATGGACATCAATGACCGGGAACAGAAAAAAGAGCAGTGAAATGAGCCCCACTATCATTTCATGTTATTATATGGCGTGAAGGAAGTTTCCAGCCTATAAGAGAGGGAGAGGCACCAAAATGCAACCCAGGAACCCTGAGTGAAAGTGACAAAAAATTAGTGTTCATGCCTGGTGAAGTGATTAGAAGTGAAGCACGTTTGACAGAAGGTATGAGAGAAGAGAGCCTTCAGATGAGGCTTATTTGGGTGGCTCCTGTGAGAAGAAATTAGTCTAGGGACCCCTCCTTAAAAGAACTTAGGCAAATCTAGAAAGGATCAAATTAAGCCCAAGTATTTCATTGCATAGATGGGGGAAATTTCAAATACCATTGAACAAAAAAAGCATAACCCAACATTCAACAATATAAAATTTGCAAGGTCCAGAACCAAAAAATATTTCCAGCATGCAAGAACAGCAGAATATTATGATTCAAATTAGAAGAAATACAAGTGAATAGATAGAGTCAGAAATGCCAGAGATAACATAGTTATTAGAAAAGGATGTTAAACCTGTGATTAAAAATCTACTCTGCATATTTCAGAGGTTAGAGGAAAATAGAAGCATGATGAGAGAAATAAAATATATTAAAAAGTATGTCCATGCAATATGTATAGACAAAAGGATACAGCATGCAAAATGAAAAATATACTGGATGGAATTAGATATAGTTTAGAAAAAAAGAAAGATATTAAGAAGTCAAAGACAGAGCAATAACAACTACCTATAATTAAACACAGTGATAAAGTTCTTAGATTAGGTTGCTGATTTGAGTGATATTATCAAGAATTCTATCACACATACAACTGCAACCCCAGGAAGAGAAGAGAAGGAGAAAACCAACAGAAATAACTACTTGGAGAAATAGTAACAACAAATTTCCAAAAATGTCAAAAAATTCCTCAACAGAATAAAAATACAGAGAATCATGTGAGGAAATAGCATAATCAAATTATTGTGAGCTGATGATAAACTCTTAAAATCAGCTGGAAATAAATTCAGAAGAGAAAATATTTTTTAAAAACCTACATGTAATGTTTGGACTAATTATCAGTGTTGTCTTCTGATTGCCAATTAATTAATTTTTAAAATATGCC
This sequence comes from Dasyprocta punctata, assembly GCA_004363535.1. NCBI lineage: Eukaryota > Metazoa > Chordata > Mammalia > Rodentia > Dasyproctidae > Dasyprocta > Dasyprocta punctata. The sequence goes on along the minus strand of RJWM01022439.1, from coordinate 27,705 downwards.
TGCCATGGAGAGAAAGGTTATAGAAAAACGAGAGAAAATGGGGACCGATGTGTGATAACACAGGAAGATAAAAATTATTCTAGCATAACTATAAGATTGTTTTACATTTTTATTAATACAAGTTTGTACTGTATAATGCTTGCATTCTTCATGGGGAATTGATTCATGTACTTAGGACACCTTAATTCCTCTTTCCTTCATTTCATTTCCCTACCCTCCCTCCCACCTCCATTCATCTATTGATCCTTGATTTGTACATGTTTGCAATATATAAGAATTATATTCCTTGTGTGGAGTTGGTACATAAACATAACAAGTCTTAATTCCTTTCTCATTCTTTTCCTTCCTTGCCCTCTCCCTTCCGCCATCTCTTTGTTCTCTTTCCTTTCGAGAAAGATCTATGTTCCTACTTCCTAGTATGTTTTACTTTACTCTTTAATTACAATCTGGGCTTTTCATATAAGAGAAAACATGATATGTTTAAACTCAAGTGTCTTATTTATTTCATTTAATATTGTGATCTCAAGGCATAACCATAAGATTTTAAGGTCTAAAATTCCATAAAAATTCCTCTCTTTGACTTGTGAAATAAGAAACAAGAAAACAAAGAAAGACAACAAAAATGGAACAGATTGTCTTAGGAAAGATAAAGCTAGAGCTCACATCTTTCCAAAAGAAAGCAAATTTTATGTTTTCTGCTTATGTTACAAGAATCACCTTAAAATTTTCAACTGAAATTTTTTCAAGCCACAAAGCATTGACTCCAATTCATGTATATATAATACTAGTTCAAGAAGAATCATGTGCATAAATATGAAAAGTAACAAAAACAAAAGTTTAGCAAAATAGGAAAGCATTATTATTATGGTTATGGAATATGTAAGGATTATCTTAAAAACATAAGAAGCACAAACTATTTTTTTAAAAGTTGGATAAATTGTCAATTCAAATAAAAATTTGTTCTGAAAATACACTACTAACAGCATGATAAACAAAACTATATACTCAAAGACTACACTTGGAATATATATTTCTGGTAAAGGACTTATTTAAAAACAAAAAATGAATACCAATGAAATAATTTTTAAGAAACCAAAACTGGGGGAAAGGCTTAAACAAGCAATTCATGCATGAAAAACATTGTTATTCAATTAGCTAATCAGTACATGAAAACATTCTTGATATTGTTACTCATAAAGAACCGACCAACCCAAAATCAGAAATATCTACATAACCAAAATAATGTCTGAAATTAAAAATACATGGATGCAGAACTGCAGAACTCTCTTCGCTTTCTTGTGAGAATGTAAATTAGTCTGAATTTTGAAAATCTACAGTATATACTAATTGCACGGCTTCTTTTGGACTCAGCAATTCTACTGCTTATTATAAAAATATAAAAATACTGTATTTGTAAGAATATTTAAAGCAATTCTTGCTATAATATATCAAGACAACAATCCAAATATTGTCAGCTGTAAAATAAACAAGTGAATTACTGTATTTTCCAAATATTAGAATGTTACCTATTAGTGAAAAAGCATGCATACCACTGCATACAATGAATAAAACACAAAAGCAAAATATAGAACAACAACAAAACTCCATGGTGTTCTCTTTTTCATGGTCATACTGAAGAGTATTTTAAAATTATTCCAGGAAATTAAGTATATTTTTGCCATCTATCCCTTTAAATCAGCCCTCCCTGATTTGCCCCACTCAAAGTTTGGTTTTATATGGGAATCACATCCACTTCAGCATCATAGAAAGGATTAGGAAACAGCCTGGTTATCCTACAAGAAATGGATAAAGTATAGTGGATGCACTATGCCATCACAAAGCACAGTAGATTAGAATATAAATGACATAACTAATCAATATTAAAAATATGTATGGAATTTAACAAAGACAGTGACTGAAATTTCTAACAAAATACCTATCTATAAGTTATATGCAAAATAATACATTCTGTTGGGGCATATACAGTGAAATGTATCTGTTATGGTTTGTGTCTAGATGTCCCCTCAAAACCTCATGCAATCATAGGCAGGGCTTCTTCAGGGGCGGCTGAACCACGAGTGTGTGATTACTAAATCAGTCTACTGATTTGTTTGGCATCCCAACCATAGTAGCCTATACAGAGTATAAAATGGGCAGAAAAAGGCTTCTAAGGCCCCTTGCTTGCTTTGCTACCTTTTGCCTGCCAAGTTTCTCCTCTGCAATGTTTGTCTGCCACCCTTGTCTTGGAGACAACTGATCGTGTACAGAAATCTCTACAGTGAACCAAACAAACCTATCCTCCCTCAACTTTGGGTGTTGGGTATTTTGTCTCTGCAACAAGAAAAGTAACTAAGACAGTATTTTAAACATGTAAGAATGTTTGAGGGAAAGAACAGGTTTGATTGAAGTGTTAAATACAATCAACTGCCATAAAAAAAAAAGAAAGAGGGCTTTGTAAAGACAAATGATAATAATGTGAACTGAGCTGAGGATACTCCACGTGATGTTCATAGAAGAAAAAGAGGGGAAAAAGAAGAAGAAGAAGAAAAAGAGAAAGGGAAAGGAAAAAATATAACTAACACAGAGTGTAAAATCACACTATAAAAAATGTAACCACTAAATAAACATCAGATGGAAAAGGCAGTGGGCTTGGTTTCATTTTCTTCACATTTCTTTACAAATAAGCTCAGACATCCAGCAGTGGAAAATGAATGAGGGTATATAAATGAAATACCAAGTTATAAATACAATGCTCATTTTATTTCTACTTTGATCAATGGGTCAGGGTCACAATGTGTAGAGAAAGATGATTTGGTCATTTGTCCAAAGCAACCTATTCAGAACACCACATGTTACAGTTGGCAAGAACACAGGGTTCATTTAACTCAATCACCTCAGTTTAAAAATGTAGAAATAAGCCGGGCATGGTGGCGCATGCCTTTAATCCCAGCACTTGGGAGGCTGAGGTAGGCAGAGCGTTGTGAGTTCGAGGCCGCCTTGGGCTACAACGCGAGCGCAAGGCCGGCCTGAGCTGCATAGTGCAACCCTGCCTCAAAAAATCAGGGATGGGAGTTTGGCTCAGTGGCTTAAGGCGCAAGGTTGTGAGTTCAATCCCCGGTGCCACAAAAATAATAAATAAATAAAAATGTAGAAATAGTGGCTGCGATTCTTAAATGATTTTCCTATAATATACATTAGAGGAGGAGAATAACTAACCCAAGAACCCCTTTTCCTGCCAGACCTATGAAGAGTACTTCTCTTTTGCTCCTCTGTGCTCATTGTCAGACCATGGTGCTAAAGCACTCAAACATACAGAAAAAATTACAGCTCATCACGAAGATTTTAGAGTAAGATTTTTCTGCATAACTGACTTGGATTACTTTCATTAAAAACATTCCTTTTATTTCATTTCTTACTAGCAAGTTTTTCTCTTTAGAACATTAATGTCTCCTTTGGGATCGAATAAATAGTTGGAAGAAAAATTCAATGATCTTCACTTGAGTAAAATATTTCATGGTCCAAGCATGGATCCTGAAGTCACATTATTTGTGATGATAGGTGATGAAAATTTACAAGATGTGCAGGTCAGATTTTATCCCAGCGACATAGTCTGAAAGATGTGGTATTCTTAGTCTGTCCCCTTTCTCCCTAAACTTAAACAATAGCAGTAATGGTAGTAATAATATAATGTAGCCATTGAGGGTTAATTTAATTGAGGTTTAGTTCATGGATCTTACAGTTACCTTTTTAGAAAGTTTTAGAACTGTATCCATTTGCAGAAATATATATTTGGAAAAATAAAATGTGGAAATACATATATTTGGGGAAAAAAAGATGTGGAATTGCCACCTCTGGTATTGATTCCCTCTCTCCCTGATACTGTAGCAACCACACAATTTGCATGGTATTTGCCTCATTCCCCCTCTGGATCTGACCTCTGAAAGAAGCTGGTCAGCTTGCTCTTTCTTTTCTATTGTGACTGACCAACAGATGGGCAGCCAAACACCTAGCAAAACCACCATCCTAACTGTTAGTTCATGTGATTTCCCTCTGACAACAGTAGCTGGCTCTAGTTGTTCAAATAAGAAGGAGATGAAGACATATTTTTATGGCCAAGGCTAAACTAAAATGAGCTGTTCCATGTGGCAATGAGTAGCCTACAAGCACAGGTGACCTTGGGCGCCATATTGAAGATAAGATAATCATACGGAAGGGAGAACAAACCTAGGAGAGTCTCAGAGAGAAAGAAGAAGAACTTTCATGCATAGCAGAAGGTCAATCTATTCTCAGTTTTTTTTTTTTGAACTGGGACTCGAACTCAGGACCTCACACTTACCAGGTAGGCACTGTGCCCCTGAGCTGTATACCCAAGCCCTATTCTCAGTTTTTCCATTTCACAAGTTGACAACTACTTTTAAAACCTATCTGGTACTTTTTAATTCTGTACAGACAAGACACCTGAGTTGAGATAACTTGGACTTCACTATTCATAGATGATCACTGTTAATAACATTAGTTAGAGAATCTTGACCCTCTCCATGTCTGTGTGGTCAGGTTAAAATATCTTAAAACTAAATTGGGAATCACTAATACATAAGCTTTAAAAGCCCATAATTAAAATTTGAAATATTCTAAATAATGAACAATAATGTGTACAGATTCTATTTTGATATAAGACATTTATATTCTGAATCAGCAATTTAATGGCATTGAGAATTCTATAATTATTTTAAAATTTTTACTTTAAATATAATTTTAAAAGCAAAACACTTGGAAAAAGGGACAGAATTTTAAAAATGTTTGTGAAGATACATTTATATGTCAGAACAAAATAGTAGAAAGAATATTCTGTTAGTGGAATTTGATGTCATCTTACTGAGAATATAAATTTGTATTAAAAATCATTTCTCTTTGCACCCATTAGGACAATTCAATTTAAAATGTCTATCCAAAGCACTAATGACAAAATTTAACTTTTAATGTAATTGCAGTCAAATGAATTTATAAAATAAAATCATATTTTAAGATATTTATTTATTAGAAAAATAGTAATGATGTACCGAGACATGACTAAATGTTCATAAATACATATCAAACATAATTATTGGTCGTTATTTTTATTGTTCAAATTACTAATAAGCACATTTTATTTAACTTTAATGAATGCTGGTGGTTCAAAAAAATGAACTTTAATTTTTATAAAGAATTTTGTTTTATAAAACAATTTTAAGTAAGACTTTTTGCATCTTTGTTAAAACAAAATAAATACTCATCCATATGTAATTTCCAATTATTCTTAACCAATTCCATTAATTTTCAAAAGTACCTCTTTTTGAATAACAAGTCACATGGCTATCTGAACATAAAGAGACTCCCTGTAATTGTTACTCAAAACTAAACAGACTTTACTATGAGTTAGTAAAGTAGGTGTAATTCTCACCAGGTGGTAAGCCTTGGGAATCGAATCTGCTTGGCGAACATTAGACCAAATTGAGAAAATAAGTGGTTTCATGGCAGTTCCCCAGCTCTACAGATTGCAGGTCTGCTCAAAAAGCTAACAGCAGAATTTATTTTTTGACTAGCAGCACTACAAAAGGTAAAGGAACCAGTTCAAGTGCTCAGTGGCAGTTATTGGCTATAGACAGGTTGGTGGGTGGTAACTGTTCTTTCACCAGTCTTCTACTCTCACCCTAATGGCCCATCCATCTGCTTCTTACTCAGGGACTTCCGAATAGCACTGCCAAGTGTCCTAGAAACTCAATTAGCCTAGTGGCATTGCGTGGCAGGACTGGGTGCCCTTTGAAGGAGACTAAACGTTTTTTTAGCAATGGTCAGTCTTACAAAATTTAGAAAGAACTTTCATTTTTCCTCTACCTAACATAGCAAATTAATGGGGCCTTGTAATTTAAATTGTGTTCCATGACAAACTTCCCCGTTTAAAACTTCACAAAGTCAGATTGCCTGTGGAGCAGAGAAACTGTAATGAGTCGGAGCCTGCCAAAGTTAGGGCAATGATGATTTCAAGGTCATGGACTGGCAGAATGCTGAAGGAAAAACGACTGGCAAATATCAAAGACACAGAAGAAGAAAATGTATTCCAAGGATTTGTTGAAATCATGCCACTGCTAGAATTTGCTTAAGTAGGTTTAAGAGAGGAAAAATGGCAGGGTTGCGAACAAGTGCTACTTTGTAAATGATTCTCATGGCTAAATAAAGCCCAGTGATTCAGCTGCTAATCTGAAAAGGGAGAGAGTAAGAAGTAGGGTGTGGGGAAGATGAAGAAAGAGAAAAGTGTAAATATTGTCTTTTTCTTATTATTTCCTCAGAGACTTTTAAAAAATCTATAGAGGAAGACATCGTGATTTTAATGGAGAGCTGAAAGGAGAATCTGCTACTAACTCTGCAGTAGTCCCTCCCGCCGACACTTGGTATGACTTTGGTTTGCCACCAATCTATTTTACTAGTTGTTAATATATTAATTAATGTATTAATCTGTTAATGTATTTATTACTTAGTTCTTAATATTTTGCCATGCCTAACTTATCAGGTGAACTTTATTACAGTTGTGTACCTAGGAAAAAAACATAGCTCATACAGGATGCATTAAAGCTTGTGATTGTAGACATCCACTGAGGATCCTGGAACATTTGCCCTGCAGATAAAGCAGGACTAGTGCGGGTAACAATTTCCATTTTTTCCATATATTTCTATGTACCCAGTATGCTATAAATGCTATTTGAGGTGCTGAGGATTCAGTGGGAAATAAAACAGAAGTCCTCCTCTTTTAGAGGTCATGTTATGGTAGACACTGGACAAATTTCTAACAGAGAATGACAGATGCTGTTTTGAAAGGATAATCAAAGAAGATACTTAAACAAGAGACTGTACTAAGGTGAATCAGCTTGCTATGCAAGTACATGCGGTAGAAGTGTTTGAGAGCAAAGAGCAGCCATAGTAAAAAGTCCCCAAGTCAACTACATGCTGAGGACCACTGAGAGACAGCAGCACAGTCTGCTCAGGAGTGGACTGTCAGTAAGCAAGAGGAATCAGAAACAAGACAGAGATTTACCAGGCACCAGTCTCTCTCAAAACAAAACAAAAATCCGATACTATCTGTCACTTGAACTAGTGTTTTTGAGTATAGAAGTCAATGTTACATGAAAGTCTTTGCTAAGGCCCTCATTGTGAGAGAAAAATCAGTATTTTCACCTATCCTACATTTCCAATGCACTCATACAGAACTCATGCCTTCCTTGTCAGCTGTGGCATGGTCTTTTAAAGAGCGCTCTTTTCTCCAACTCTCCCAAAATTGAACAAGATTCCCTCCTATCAGACCCTGTTCCTCTGACAATGACAAGCTACTGACTGTGGATTTCTCTATTTAGAACCTGTGTGCTAGTTTTGCAAATACAATCCTGACTCCTTTGGCTTCATCTTCACCACTCTCTGTTCATTTTAACCTTGAAATTTTTCAGACCTTTTCTGGCTCCCAACCTCACCCACAACAAACCTACACACAAGGAGATGCACACCCCACCTGCCCTACACGCCACAGACTGCACCAATGAATGACAATGAATGATCACTACAACTGGTTGCGTGAAATGCTCGAATGATTAAACTACTTGACAGCATTGCAGGCAAAACTTTAGATACACAACTCATTGGGTGATGTCTTCTGATGAATCGACACAACACCTGACGGCAATAAAATCAAATACGATCAAGACAGTGTTTCTGTATGACTGTCTGCATTGGGTATAAAGAAGCTTTTCCGTGACATTCTCATTTTTATCCCAAAATCCTTTTTTCCATAACAGTGAAAGTGTATTAAGGGATCACGTACCATGGTGGTGGTGGCGAGAATGTGTGTGTGTTGTGTGTTGTGTGTGTGTGTGTGTGTTTGACTAATGGAAAAGTATCTTAACACTTAATCCTTGTTCACCTACCTGCCTCAAAATGTGGACTAGTTGCAGAACATTTTTCCTAGCCCCTATCACAAGAAAGGGGCTATTCAGGGTCTTGCACCTAATAAGAGGTGTGACATTATTATCTAATGCATGTATCCCCATTGTAGCAGAATAAAGTGGGCAACTGTTGCCTAAAAGTAATAATATTGCCACAGTAAATATTGAGGCACATGGACATAACTTAGGAACTTTTCTTTCCAAGCAAAGGAAAATGTGGAAGTGTTCACAAGTTTACACAGGAAATTATGGATTGAATGTCCATGAGTCCGGACCTCAGTTCTTTACAGAGCCTACCAGAGTCCAGCATCTTCTGCAAAGTTATTAACACATACATCAAGCAGCACTTCCTATCTCAACTCCAGGGCAGCTTCCCATTAACCTCTCTCCATTCAAGCAGTGGACACTCCTTGTTGGAAGCTTAACCAGTTTTTAATCTATGACAAGATATTTCTTTTTCATGCCTAGTTATTCACTTTCATAATAACTCATTTACAGGAGAACTTATCAAGAAGCAAACCAGAAAAATAATGTAAGAAAAAAAGAGAAAATGGTGTTCAAATATGATCTGCAAATATATTAACCTTTCTTTTTCCTGAAAATCCCCACAAATTATAAAAATCACAAGCTTCTGGAACAACCACATGGTTTGACTTTATCAGATAAAGATCACTTTGAGGATTATAATGTTGAATTTTTAAATGATCACGCTGATATTTCTTAATTAAACTTACTCATCATTTTTAACGCTTAATTAAGAGGCTTGAATGGGAGTTGAAATCTCTTCTTAAAAGAAGTGATTTCATGGAAAAAACTGTAAGTAAACAAAAACAACTAACTCTCAAACATTCTTATATCAACACATTTTTTTCCTCTATTCTGTAGATTTATAGTCCAGAAAAAAATATCGCTGTGTTATATGAACTTTTATGACTCTCTTAAATTTTTCTTAGGCTTCATCTTGTAAACTGTATTTCATATGAAGTATCACTACTTCCACTCAAGATTCTTCTGTTAAACAAAATACAATAAACTTAGATTATCAATGTCTACTGAAATAAAAGAAACTTACTGATCTTGACTGACCAGTGTCTAGTCTTCCTTATTCTTCAGAAGACTAATTCTTTTTTAAAAGGAATTCATTCTCATCTCTTCTACTGATTTCGTTTCTTGATTAATTTTTAAGTCATTATGCTCAAATTCAGTCACAGCAATTTGCTTCCTAGGATGTGTCTATATGTAATAATTTGAGACTGTTAGTGAACAAGGAAAATATTACTAAGAGAATTAAATGAGTGCATGCAACAGACTTAAATTTCAGGATAAGATGTTACCATTTTAACTATCCCTAGAATGTAGGTCTGTAATTTTTTCAGGTAAAAAACCTTGATACAAAAGAAACCTGGGAAACAATATCATTCAAAGTCATTTGAATCTGTGTTGCTAGCCAATGTTACTCATATTTGGCTCAGAATAAGCTATTTTCTTCTTGTTTTTAAAGCAGAGTTGCTATTTTACATCACCAATTGTGATGCCCAAAGGTAGGATCCCAGAAATGATTCACTTTCATGGGAGGAATTACCTGAATTGTTGCTAGCTACCAACATGCCCTTTGTGCCCACAAACCATGCTGCCTCCTTGGGTAAATGTTCCAAATTCCTAGGAGTCAAAGACTGAATTAACAGACCCATAGACCAGGTGATTTCATCTAGAGACCAACAACAACTTTTAACCTCAGTGATTCAGGAATGATCATTCCTAGCTCCTTGTGACAAAAATATTTGGCCACCGCATGCACAGTGTGGTATTTGGGCAGGAGAGGGAATTGTTGTTGGAAGTTCTATGAAGAAGTCACATGAACAATTCAAGAGCCTACAGACTCTCTGACCTGAGTGCAGAGAACACCCTGACTGTGGGGTTATGAGAGGTTTGCTAAGTCTGACTGACCTAGAACTTCTACCAATCCTAAAGCTAAGACTGCAATAAAGAGAACATCCCAAGTTCTACAAAAGAGATTTCTACCTCTTGCTGCAGCCCACCTACCTGATGGCCTCTCCTACTTATTTAGCAATCATATTTATTGATGAATTTGTTTTATCCTTTGACTGTAAAAGTTCATGTAACCTCTTCCACAGTGGAACATGTCACCCGGAGAATTTAAATGTATGTTTCTGGGCCATACGTTCTCGAATTTGGCTTAGAATAAATCTTGGATATTCTCTAAGTACTTAATGATTCCCAAGAGACTTCTAAACATATTGTCATGCGAAAATTCAGATTCAAATGGTACTCATAAAAGTCCATTCAAACTTTGAAATGTTTCTGAATGTGAAAGGTCAGCTGTCAGGGCTGTCCTTTTACACAGTCCAGCCAGTGCAAACTCAGAAAGCAGTGCCAACTTCTCCTAAAGGGAAATATTTCAGCTTGATTCCTGAAGCAAGATGCAGGTTTTTTCAAGCCTGGGTTTTGGCAGCATGACTATTTTTGACATGCTTAGCTACCCTGAAATTCATTGTGCATATTGGAAATGGGGATATATAAAGGTTGGCAAAACAATTAAATTAATATAAAATTGCTGATATTACCATGTAGCTGTCAGGAAAGGAAAAAGTTACAGAGGATATTAGCAATATAATCTAAAACACAGCTAGCATTCTGATTAACAAATAACTTTCAGAAGTTAATTATTTCGAAGAACCAAAGAAGGGTACAAGGATAATTTGCATTAGAAATTTAGATAGTAGCAAAGATTTTGATTTAGAATTGAGATCAATACAGGTTTAGTCTCTTATTTCACATAAAACCATAAGCCCAGACAACCAACATCAATGGCCCTTATTTTTAAATCTTGTCATTGCTCTTCGTTTTCCTCTTTCTCATTTGATCACATCCTTCTTAAAACTTACTCCTCTCTAAACATTTATTGTGTGTTACATCTCTAGTCTTCCTCTTCATATCAATTATTTGTTCTCTACTCTTTCAAAGTGACTAGAGTTTATTTTAATCTGAATGCTCCTTAAAAGTTATATTAAAAACAATACTCCCCAAAAGAGCCCTTCTTTTCCTCATAGCCTACTTCTGAACTTTCTTTTTTTATTGGTGGAGATGGCATGCTCTTTTTCATGAGAATTCAAATCTTGGCTTCATACTTAACTGATTCAACTCACACATTACCTCATCAGTCATTTTCAATTGTGTCTTCAGAATACCTTGGTTACTGTTCTTATTTCATCTCACTTCTTCTGTTGCTTTTCAGATGATTTTCAGTACTCCCTTAAATTTTGCAATAACCTTTCTAACTGCCTTCTTCATTTCTGTACATGTTTTGGTGCATTGCTAATTAGTCCAGATTCTTCCATGAATTTCCCATATTCTTAAGGAAAAAATGCCTAACCTTCCTCAGTTTCTCTCTATTCTGTGAAACAGGCTGATGGATCTTTTATCATCACAAACATTTCAAATATCATCTGAACACAGGAAGGGACAGAAAAGGGGCCCCAGGTAAGCTGTTTGAGGACAATTCTCCTGGTCACACCTAACTACAAGCAGGCATGGAAGTAGAATCCAATCATTTGCCAGAAAGTAGGAAAAATATGATCAAAAAGAATAAGAGTATCAATTAGCCAAGTGTATAACAGATCATAATTATGGAATACTTAATATGTACAAGGTAGTTGATTATGTAATACCCACAGTAGATCCTGAAATAAATATAATTATCAACATTTTACAGAGAAGAAAATAAAGGCACAGGATTCAAATAATGTTCCCAGGCTCACACAGCAAGTGTCTGACACCATGGGAATCAGATCCAGAAATAACTCCCCTTTGACTCCAGAGATAGCCCCTTAGACTATGACAGTGTTCTGCATCAGTGAAACTTGTTTGACAAATATTTTAATGATTTATGGAATTAATTATTTAGTCTGATCCCAAGGAAGAAATAAGTACATAAAGTTGACCTTTTGTATCTATGAATTCCTCATGAGTACATCTAACCAACTGCAAATCAAAAATACGTAAAAAAAATTATCTGGATTGAACATCTCTACTCTTTTTTATCATTGTTCTTTTAAACAACACAGTATAACAACAATTTACATAGCATTTCCAACATATTGAGTATTGAGAGTGATTCATAAATGATTTAAAGTGTACAGGGGGATGCAATAGATTATGTGCATATAATGTTCCATTAAATAAAACACCTGCAGATTTTGTTGTTTGTGGGAGATTCTGAAACAAACTCCCCAAAGATGCCAAAGACAACTGTGTAAAAGACTCAAATGTTAAGATAGAAAGTGTTTCGTAGCAATCCTCTACAAAGGCTGAAACACTGAGCTCTAATTACTTTCATCCATTTGATTTCTTGAGGCAACTTTTTGTAGATAACACATCCTGGCATAAGGACTAGGCTAAAATCTTCACCAAAAGTAGATGTCATGTGTGGTATAAAACTGATGTCCTTTTATTGTCCTGGGATCTAATTGCTTAATGACTTTCCTTAATATTTTATTCAAGTGGAAATTTCTCCCTCCAAGCAAATAACATACATATCTGGGAACTCAGAGTTCTACCCATAGACAACTTGGCAGTCCTTTCTCCAAATGAGAATTGAATGGCCCTCTCTTAAGATGAAAACTTTACCCAGGTTTCTGAATTTTCCAACAAAATTACTAGATTTTCTGCCAGCACATGACACATATAAAGCATAAGGATGGGACCTTATTTATCAACACAGAATATCTGCACTGCAGCACTCTTGAGAGGAGACAGCCTAGAATTTCCTATAGCTTAGTGTTTGCAAAGAGCTCCTTTGACATATCTGGTTTTGTGATACCGAACATAAGGAATATAATATCTGCACATCCTTCTAAATTCTGCAAAATCCATCACTATATTAGATTAGCTCATGAAAAAATAAACTTCATTGCCTTCATCTTGAATGTGTACCCTGCCTAAATTTTTGTAATAGTTTGTTGAGTTAAAATCTTGCTTTACAAACTCAGTTTTTACAGATGGCTCATTGAAAAATATTCTGAAAATCACATTTCTCTAACTCCTACTAATTTGTTAGCAAAGAGTTCATGCTGTACAAGGATGCCTGCCCACAGATCTATGGGAAATAGCGTGGCAAAAATAGATTGACTTGCGTACTTCTTATGTAGTACTATGTGCAAATTCTCATAAAATCAGTGAACTAAAAGAACATCATCTCTCAGTTTTGATGACCATGCATCCAGATACAGTCTTGCTTCATTTATCTCTTCTGTCTCATGAACCTGCAGTCAAGATTCCACCATTGGCTGCCATGTTGCCTGAGTGCTTTACTAGACAGGAGTCTCTTCTAAGTTTGTTTATGCGGCCTCTGTGCAGGATTCAGTTCCTAAACGTTATTGAGCTTAGAACCAAGGTGCTTGCTGGATATTGGCTGGAATCTGCCCTAAGGATTTTACTGTGTGAGATATTACCATCAAGATTATAGTCACAGTTTTGTGCACCTTAATTATGGAAGTCATAGTTCATCACTTTTTCATGTTCTACTGGTTAGAAGCAAGTTTCTAGTTCAGCCTACACTTGATAGCAGTCTATCCTACAGCCTTCCTACGATCACTCACTGGATAAATTTTAATATGTCTCATCATCATCTTTCTTTTTTCCTTTGATAAATTAACTTTTAGGCCTAAATTATAATGATGAGTTAATCCAACTTTTCTAACACATTTTCCTCTTAGCACTAAATACTTCCTGAATATTATCCACTACACATTATTCATTTATCTGCTTTTAATTCTTCTATATTTCTAGGCAAGTCAATTATATTTTCAAGTCAAGTATGTAAATGAAGAGACGAATAATTGATGGTTACTAAGCTACATCAATCAAGGTACTACTACATAAAAGTGTTAATGCAATGATTCAATAATATTCAGAAAAGTATAACAAGCAAGAATCTTGAAATATGCATGACTTTCTTGCCTCCTCTCTTTAGTCAGCAATGACCAAAAAATCTTTTCAAGGTTCACTATGAAAAAAATATGTTTCATGAGTACTAAATATCATGTAAAAGAAAATTATGGTAATGACATTTAGGTAGAAAGGATAACCTATTCTGTGATATGTAATCATGCATACCCTATAAATCTTTCCTTAATGTCATGATACGAGTTTTGAAAACCTGTGTGAATTTAACTTGGTGATTTTGCCATTTCATTGTGCCTTTATTTACCACTTAGCTGTTGTAGAATAATTCACCATTTACATCTTCATGCCTTTTTTATGCTGAATTTTATGCAATAGTGAAAGAACTCCATTTGGTAATCAAGTCACATAATTTAAATTTACCTCACTTCCAGTGCTGAGTAACAATCATAAATAATTTAATGATAACATCAGGAATATTGAATATGTTTGAAGAAATATTTATCTTGGCTGAGCAATATCCAGAATTTTTTGATAAACAAAAATAATTTACATTTTGGTAATTAGGGTTTTTTTATACCTTTCATTCTTCAGCCAAGCTATTATGTGCTGAGCTGAAAATACAAGACATTCTTGTCTTTCAATATACAAAAAAAAAAAATATTTTCTGACATTTCCTTGGATTGAACAAAACTTAGTTTCCATGGATGCCAGTTGTTTGGCACCACAGCAACAGGCAAACAAAAAATCCATTTTTAGTGTCTGGCCTTCTAACACAGAACATAAAGGGAAACCAAAAAAGGCAGCATTGGTACATGATTCCTCTCACAGGAAGCCTTACAGCATATCTAATTTTTCCAGTGTTGGGAAACCATTCTTGCCAGACTGTGCTATTAGGTAGGTTCATGCAGAAAGATAGGAAGGTTCAAATGGAATTAATGGCTTTATGTTCTTTATTTAAATAAGCTATAGTATCATATAGGAGCAAGTGGGCTCCTTTATTACTAGGTATCTATGTAAAATAGTCAATAAATTCACCAACAGTCATTTCAATAGAAATGAGAAGACCTCTTTGGATCATCTAAGTTTGGTCATAAGCTCAGGAACAAATAATGAAGTGGTTCTAACAAACAAATAGACCAACCCAGATTAAACAGTGCAAGTCGCCCAGAAATAATGACATCATGGGGCACGACAATCAAGGGTTTATTTTTTCATCTTTGAATCTGTAATATCAGTAAAATGTCTGGCTCTGCTAATTGCATTTTACAAAAAGCTTTTTTAAATTTCAACTAAATTTGTTTGACTTCTCTATGTTGTGATATGTATATTGTTCTTTGTATTTAAAGGAGAGGGAATTAGCAATGAACAAAAGACTAAACTGAAGTCAAAAATGCTTTATGTGGACCTATCATATGTCAGAACTAAATGGTAGAATTCTATGTAGGTGACTAGAAAGATTATGTGACCTATGTTGACCACTAAAGTTTACAGTGGCATCAAATGAATTTCACATCTCTTTTGTGGTGATGTATGGTAATGTAGATAGCACTAACTCAAATGTATCTATAAATATGCCCATTAAGTGGGAGGGGCATTTTTCTCATTTTATGTATTGTATCAGTATAGTGTTTTCTTGTTTAACGTTTTCTCCTCCTGGCCATTTGATTTCTACTGTTTACCTCCCTCATACATTTTAAATGTCTCTAAAATTTTCAAATTCCACTTGATGAGGGAAACAGTTGCTTCATTAAAATGCCTAAAGTGCGTGTGTGTGTGCGTGTGTGTGAGTGTGCGCGCAAGTCTTACTCTGGGTTCTCAAGAAAAATAATTAATTGGATGGATGATTGGATGGATGAATAAATGGTAAGACAGTTAACTGAGGGAATTTGCTAGGATAATTCCCTCACTTGATTGTGGAAGCTGACAAGTTTCACCAATAAGCCATTTCCAAGCTAAAGAACCCCACAATAGGCCATCTAAATGACTCACAGATGCCAAAAATCTAGCTTCATTCAAGTCTGAAATCTCAGAATAAGGGTAATTGAAGGCCTGAGAACCCATGTGGCCACTGGTGTAAACTGAAAGTCAAAAGACTGGAGATTCAGGAGTTCTAATATGCAAATGCAAGAAAGGTGTCCCATTGACAGAAAGCAGTCACCTTTCTTTTATCTCATTTCTCTACCCAGGCTCTGGGCTGATTAGATGGTGCCCATGGACAAAGAAAGCTAACTGTCCCTACTCAGTTCTCTGACTCACGCACTAAACTCTGAAAACACCCTCGTAGATATACCACAAATAATTCTTTACAAATCAAGCTAATATCTAAAATAAATCATCACAGAAGTGCTGCTTTGAGATAACTTTTAAACCACAGCCAGTTCATAAGAAACTTAATTGATGGAAAACACATCTCTTCCCACATACAAACAGCTTATTTTCAAGCCTAAAGAATAGTGTTAGGCACGCATCAATGTGCGCCTAGTAATCATTCTGGGAATGTGCATGTGTTTTTTCTTTTTTTTTTTTTTATGCTGGGGATCAAACTCAGGGCTTCGTGCATGCCACAAGATTGTTCTTTTCCTAAGTCACACCTGCAGTCTTGTGGAAAAATGCAGACAGCTTTGATGCCAAATGATTGGTTATTGGAGTTTGATGAATTTTATGTTCCAATATGACAGACAATGAGTAGTTCAACCTTGGCTTCAAAAAATATAAAACAGCTTGTTACTTAAATTTTAAAAGATCTCTAGTGAACTGAAATAATATTATGAGTGAATTGCTACTGATACATAGTACCGACCTTTAAAAGTTCAGAAATCAGGAGATGAGGACTTTAATGTCCTTCAAGCATAAATATTTCAAAAATGTCTACTTCCCATTTATTGAATCAGCAGGATTTGGTTAATTAGTATCCTGATTTAGTTCTTGATTAAACATGTTGCCTCTTTTTCCCCCATAGGCACAAAATGTTTCATGAGAAGCTACCGAGAACACAGTAGTTCAGTTCAAATTTCTTTTTCCGGAGCTTTTTAAAGCTCAACTAGCCATTATAGAAACCTAAGCTACCCTAATATGACCTCGAAATCTTTTGTAACAAAATAAGTATTGCATTCATTTTCACTTTAATTCAAGTGTTATTGAGTGCCAATGTTTTTGAAAATACTACTCTCATCATCAAGAGAATGTCTATTACTGTTAAGTTTAAAACTAAGAAAAGAGACACAGACACAGGTAGGTAAAGTAAGAATTGTAATAAAAAGGACCAGGATGCTGCTGTCGAAGTTCAGAGAAAATTTCTACAAGGAGAGTGACTCAGAAAAAGCTACATAGAGTATTAAACAGTTTAAATTGACCTTGAAGAATGGTCAGATATATTCTGATCATAGACAGATTTAGCTAATGACTTTAAAATGCATGGCTAAAAATGACACTTCTTCTAATGTAACGTTATTTTCAAATATGTTGGCAACTGTCCTTATTCTTTCAAGTAGTAGTCCACTCTTTCTACCGAACTCGTACTAGATAGTAGAACTTGTGTCTCTCACTGACAAATACTTGTTGGTTCATGGAGGGGCTCAAACCCTACTTGCGTTTTCACCTTCATATACTCTTTCCCTAACCAGAATGGCAGCTCCAAGAGAACAAGAACTTAATAGAAGATCTTGTAAAGCATATCTAAAACTCCTCAAACTTTGTTCATTTGCTTCTTGATTCCTTTTGTAGTTAAAAATCAATTTACCCTGAGTTATGTCCTCTTAACAAAGATTTAAGTGCCCAATGCAGTATTTGTAACTGTATGCTTGTTGCTGTGCAGATTTCAAGAATGAGTTATTGATTCAACTTCCATAAAACACCTTGCAAACCTGATGAAGAACAGCCCTCCTCCCAGTCTCTGGCGGCCATGCTTCTATTCTTGGCTCCTGTTTGTTTTATTATTTTAGATATCACATAGCATATGTGCAGCATTTGTCCTTCTGTGTCTCATTTGTTTCACACTTAGCAACATATTGCTGCATATGACGGGATTTCTTTCTTTTTGAAGCCAAAAGATTACTCCACGTGACGTGTCTATTACTCAAGGTACTGGTAAATACAATGTAGTGGAATGCCTCCAGAGGGAAAGTCATAGAAGGTGACGTAGCAATCCCCATGCTGAAGAGACCCATGAGGAGACACCCTATGCAGAGTTAGAGAGGTGCCCAGTGGACTCAGATCGCTCCAGTCCCAGATCCTTAGCTCCAGTTCCAAATGATGAGAAATGGAGGAAAGATTTTCTCATTTGACAGAAACTTTCTGCCAAATACAGGCTGATTATAGAGCCCAGAGTCAAATCAATATTGTTTGATTTTAAAAGTTGATTTTCTAGGTATGACTAATTTTTAGTAGATTATTGTTGTGCAATAATCATAACGGTCCAATTTTAGAATATGCTCAACTTTCTGAAAAGATTTCTCATGCCTAATTTGCAATAACTTGCTATTCCCATCCTCAGTCAATCACTGATTTGCTTTCCATTTCTATAGATTTTCATTTTGTGAACATTTCAACTAAATGGCAACATACAACATGCTGTCTTTTGCACATAGCTTCTGTCATTTGATTGAAAATGCTTTTAAGATTGAGGCATCTGGTAGCATGTACCTATACTTCACTGCTTTCTCTTGCTGAGAAATAGTCCCTTGGATGATTTTACCACATATCCTTCATCCATTCACCAGTTAATGGACATGCGGATTCTTTCTTTCTTTCTTTCTTTCTTTCTTTCTTTCTTTCTTTCTTTCTTTCTTTCTTTCTTTTTTCCCTTGGAAAAAACACTGCTTTGAGCTTTGATACCAATGCCTTTTTAAGGAAATACATTTTAATTTCTCTTCAGTATATATCTAGTAGTGGAACTGCAGTGTTGTGTGGTAATTTATATCCAACATTTTAAAAACTTCTAACCTGTTTACCAAATGACTCTACAATTTTACCTACCTATTAGTGATATATGAGTGTTCAAGTTTCTCTGTATCGTGTTACTACTCATGCTTTTGAATCTATCTGCTTCAAAAAAGTGTCAATCTTCAACTTTAGTTTCTGCCAATTAAATCCACGAACCTAGAAATTTGCACATTATAGATGATACCACCAATATCTAAAAAATGAGTCATCAAAGCAACCACATTAGGCAGTACTAGTATATTTACTGTTTACATTATTTAAACCTAAAGTACATGTCAGCAGCTTAACAAGACATAGTAACTTTCTTAAATAATCTCCAACTTGATTGAGTGTCCCTTTTCTCCTAAAATTCAAAGTAGTAAATTTTAAGAGGTTGTATTGCATCAATTTTCAGTTATCAAGTAAAATTTATGCATGCAAATGTATATGCATAAATATATATGCAAAAAATCTATTGCTCTGGGCATCCTCCGCACAAGGCAAACATAATCCACAGTGTCAGAAAGGAAGACACTGAAATGTCAACTGATAAAAGAAATCCACAATAGCTAACAGCTGGCTCCCTCTGATCTGTTTGTTTGTACCCTGTGGAGGAAACCTTTAAAGAAACAATGCTGTAGAGAAATCTTGAGAAATCTCAGCCAAGCCAGTCCCTACTGAGATTTCAGTGGGTGTTCTCAACCAGTGGTCCAGGGATCAGCATGCATGTCAAAGCATTTTAACCTGCGCTCTTGTGGCACCCAAGCAAGAGTCTATCCCAGAAGTATTCATAACAAGAGGGAATAGAAAATTGTTTGGCAGCCCACAGGCAAGTAAAAATCATTTCTATAATAGATTTTTCAAAGACAATGTGTAAGTTTTGCTTGAATTACAAAACCATATTTTAAGGGAAATAACAGCTTATTCTATTTTTTCCCAAAGAAAAAGATAGTCTATTTTTAAATGGAAAAGTGGAGAGAGGTAATTAGAGGTCATAATAAACTTACCAAAATAAAAGGGAAAATTGAATATTCCTACTTCAGGATTAGTAGAAAGGTCACTGTGATAAATTTAGAATAACAGAACATGAAGAAGGCATAAAAATTACTTTAGGTCAATCTCTTGCCTTCAAGTAAAACTTGCTAAACCATTCTTTAAAGTGAATTGCTTATCATGGTCTGAAATTTTTCAAAGGAGTAGTATCAATATTCATTGGCATTGTAATCTATAATTGCATACTTTTTAGACTAGATCTGCAAATCATCAAGGGAAGAAAAATACTTTAGATAATTCTTTTATTTTACTAAAAATTACCTAGTGGCTCTTCTGCAAATTCTACCTTAGCCTGAATTACAATTTAAATATATTTTCCATGACAAATGGAAATGTTCTCTCAATGTGTTCCTTAAAACAATAATTCACAAAACAAAACCTCTGAGACCTAGAAGAGTGACTAGGACCTTCTCAAAATTTCCTTTGGCAGAAGGTCACCAATCGCATTGTAATCAGGATAAATTTCCATAATAGAATAGCAATATATCTGATAGCATTTCATCAAAGTGTAGATTTAATAGTCTATTGGGATCTTCAAATGGATATAAAATACATTAATAGCAAAAAGCTACCATTTGTTCAGCACTTACTATTTGTTAATCCTTACCCTAAGCTCTTACTTGATTAAAGCACTGCAACCTGATAGATCTCTTCATTTTGGGAAGGACTCAGAAAATGCATGAATTTGTGTTCAGCTGTTTATCATTCTAAGACCTGTATCTATAACAACTGCCCACCACGGTAGAGGGTAAAGAGGTAATTTCACATCCAGAACTAACTCAATTTTCATCTACCTGTTGTCTAATAAGTGGCCTCAGACTATAGATAGTTATCAGCATAGGAAAATATGCCCACCTCTAATGTTTGCTGTTAGAATCAGCCTGAAAGGAATACACAATTTGCTGCTTAGAATTCGAATCTTTGAAAAGTGAGTTAGGCTGTATAAAATTATAGGCACAAGCAAAAACCAACAATCATCCTAAACAAGAAAGAAATAATCATTAGTACTTATTTTGCCTTTATATTCTGGCAAGCATCCTCACCTTATTATTTCTAGTTCACACCAGAAATCCTCAAACTAGCCTTTTTTTTTTTTAAGTCCAGTTGACCCAGAAGAAGAATTTGAGATGAGGATTTGTACATTGTTCAAATGATTTAGTGAAGAATGTATCTAAGAAACAATGGAGCAGAAGCAGCAAGACAAAAATATGGAAGAAACTAAGCCTAACACCATCTCAGTCAAATTTTTTCAGAGGATTTCTTCAGCTTGACTTGCAGGAGAATACTTTAGGTGACTCCACACCTGAAAAAAAGAGTAGTGACCTAATATTCTTTAATTCATTAGGTATGAGTATGGTGATCCAGAGGATGGAGATGAATCTCTGGTCATGTCTGCTAGTAAATTACTTTTATTTATTTATTTATTTACTTACTTATTTATTTGATACCAGAGATCAAACTCATGACCTCGTATTTTCCAGGCAGGTGTTGTGCCAGTGAGCTATATCCCTGGCCCCATTACTTTTATTTTAAAGAGGAAAGAAGAAGCAGAGATGCAATACAGTTAGTAACCTTTGTTGGGATCCCAAACCAGGTGTGATGTAAACTGGATTATCCACTTAATAGGCTTGGAAGCCCCTGGTACATTAGTAAAGCACACTTCTGGGTGTCTGGTTGGGTCGTGGAGGCTTGGCCTTGAGGACCATATCTGGTCCCTGGCCCTTTTGTCTCTGGTATTGTTCCCTTGTTCTACTTTCTGGCCACAGCATAATGAGCAGCTTTGCTCCACCACACCCTTCCACCACGTTGATCCTGCATTGTAGCCAACTGACTGTGAACTGAACCCTCTGGAACTGTGAATCAAATTAAACCTCACCTCTAATTTGTGGATGTTGGGTATCTTGTCCAGTAGTAGAAAAACTGAATCATGCACCAGTTGTATTTGACTCTCAAGCCTAAGCTCTTTTCCAACATGCCACATTCTCCCTCATGCATTCCCTCACTTCCAATGTTTGTCATTTCAGTTTTAGGTCAAACGAGCATTTTTTTTTTTTTTTTTTTTTTTTTTTTTGCAGCACCGGGGATCGAACTCACAACCTCGCACCTGCCAGACAGGCGCTTAAGCTGCTGAGCCAAACTCCGGGCCCTGGTTTTTTTGAGGCAGGGTCGCACTATGTAGCTCAGGTTGGCCTTGTGCTCACGTTGTGGCCCAAGCCGGCCTCGAACTCACAACGCTCCGCCTACCTCAGCCTCCTGAGTGCTGGGATTAAAGGCGTGCGCCACCACGCCTGGCTCAAACGAGCATTTTCTGACACTGCTGGTGGCCAAAGACGATAATCTATATGCTGACAGGATTCTACTGAGCTTTCCTAATCATTTTTTAACTTTACCTGTGCCAGCTTTTGTTGAGAGCAGTACTTCCTGCTATCAAGTGGCTAAGGAGCCCAGTGAAACTTAAACCAAGAGTCTAAAGGTTCCAGTTGATGCCACAGAGCAAGGCATAACTGAGTATCCCCCGGCAGGCAGCTCCAGGTTTAAAAAAAAGATTAAACAGGTGGGAAAAATGACATCAGAACAAAAGTACAGTCTTAGAGATTGGGTGTGCAAATTTCAGGGTTAAAGATTGGAAAATATACACCAATTGGGAAAATTATGACAAAATATCAATACAAACAGACTTTTTCTCCTTTAACCATGGGTTTTTGTTTCATTGTGACAGTCACAAAAACTGAGACTGGAGTGAGACTGATTTGTTCTTTTGCCATCAGTACTTCTTGGGGTTGTGTGTACACTGCTGCTTATATATTTCCTGTGATTATATCTCCATTTACATCCTTCTTCCCTAGGCAGTGTGGACATATCTATGCTCATTTATTTATATCTTTGTAATGTAAAACCCAGGGCTCTATTTGTGTAATCATTGAAAGTCTATGAAATAGTAATGTGAAATGTAAAATATTCATTGAGTTTAAAGAGAGGACAATTCTAAATTTGACCTTATTTCCATTGGCCCATTCATCAATGACACTAAATATTATCAGCTTAATAATCATCCATAAATAAGAGTTGAATCTCTCATGAGGCATTAAACTAAAATTACTTCAAAATAAATCAGATCCAAGTCAATGTTTTATAAAACCCTGACTTGAGTCATAAGTTTTCTTGTCATTGCTTTTTTTTCATAGAAGAAAATTTACACATTCGATGATAATACTAACCTTTTCAAAGAATGGCAGTTCACTCCATATATTTAAGCAATTATGAATTATAACTCCTAAATTATGATATTGCAAATATTCAGAGGAAACATGAGAGTATAAAAGAACTCAAATGAAAGTAGAAATTGACTTTATTCTATCTTTAATTCTTAATGTGTGTAGCTCAGTCATGTTACCATATCTGGTACTTTTGGTTAAATGATTCTAATTTCCTTTTACTTCATAGATCACACATAAAAATAGTAGTCAATTCAAAGTCATTCACTTTGTTACCTACTACATGAAAAGTGTAAATTGTTTTCTTCTTGTTGTTTACTTTGTTTTGTTATATTTTGGGGATAATTTTGTTCAATAATTTAGGAGGGAAAGCACATCATGTTCTATGGTCTCTCAATCATTCAAGAACCCAAAAAATGTTGTCAGGTTTCCCTTTAGGTGCAGACCAGAAGAAGCCTCATTCTCTACCTTCAGCTTCAATGTCTGATAAAGTAAAAAGAAAGGGAGAGAGAAAGGGAAGGAAGAAAGGAGGGAAGAAGGGAGAGAGGGAGATACAGACAGAGATGGAAGCAGACACCATAGCAAACTGTAGGAAGTACTATTATGCTCCAATATGATAGACATGGATATGAATATAATCCAGGAACAAAGGAATGACAAACACTATTCAGCAAGGCAACACCTGGATCTTGAAGAGAGACAGAGCGTGGCAGCTGTGAGAGATAGAGGTAGAGCATGATTTCTCACACATTTGAACAGCAAGAAATGTATGCAAAGACATGAAAGTATGAAAATATTATTGCACATGTTTGAGTCCTGAATGGAAACAGGCACTGGACAAGAAGTCCAAAGAAGAATGATTCCTCATGCTATAGATTCTGATCTCCATCCTAATGGGAATTGGAAACCTTTATGAGACTTTGAAGATGAAATTGCTTACACGTTTTCATCTACAATTTTAATAGATCCCTCTGGAAGTAGTCGAGGAGCCGGGTTTGGAAAGAAGAAGAGATTTTGAATCAAAGAGACAATGAAAAGCCAAAAACTAAAAAGCTTAAATTGATGTCAAAATAATAAAGAAATGAATGTTTCTGATATATTGTCTTCCTGTTAAACTTCATACAAAGCTTTTGAATATGTTTCAACTCTTAGTAAATTGTTTTTTTAACAACCACACCTACTTCCACCTAATGTTTACCTCAACAAGGAGTGATGAAACCAAATCAGGGACTCTGACCAAAGTCACATAACTAGTAAATGACAGAGACATGGATCAAACTTGCAGACACATCTGAAAGATTTTTATGAGGTACAACTGGAAGAGATGAGGAGCTCATTATACATAGAAGATGAAAAGAGAGAAGATACGTAGTTGG
This sequence comes from Dasyprocta punctata, assembly GCA_004363535.1. Classification (NCBI taxonomy): domain Eukaryota; kingdom Metazoa; phylum Chordata; class Mammalia; order Rodentia; family Dasyproctidae; genus Dasyprocta; species Dasyprocta punctata. The sequence goes on along the minus strand of RJWM01022439.1, from coordinate 3,249 downwards.
TTCTCCACAGTTGGCCACTCCTTCTTCCCTATTGCAGCAAAACTGTTGTGCTGTGTGGGGAAAGATAGCCATCAATACACATATAATGACAATCAAAAAAATTTGACAGCAGTCATGGCTTCCCTCAGATAGCCTATATTACCTGGAAGGAATAACTTCTAAACTCAGGCTGTGAATAACTAAGAGATATAAAAACTGCTGGAAACAAATGCCCATCTTGATAGTTACAAGTTGCTATTTTCCTCATGGATTTATCCTCGCTCTAGGAAAAACAGTAAAAGACCACACAAAAATATTTTTACACACACCTTGGATTCACTACTTCAAGGAAAAGTTTAGATTACTATGCAAAAATTATTTTATCAAATATCAAAGTAAGAATGCCAGACACTCATGATTGTAATCACTTATGTTTCACATCCTTCCTATAATTTATATCCCCACACTCTGTGTGGAAATAAAAACTAAATAAAGGAGCAGGTGACGTAAACTCCTTGCCGTCACAAGCAATAAATAAATTTAAACCTTCCAGCAATAATGTCTACATTCCACGTTTTGTGTATATGTATGTGTATATTATATTAGTATGGGGTCTTTTAAGGTTTCATATTTTTTTGGAAATAACAATTCCCACAAAAGTTGAGAATGTACAGTAAATCTGCAGTGGTTACTGAGGCCGAGAGTTGGGCCATAGCAAACATCAAGTACAGCAATTACACAGAGTTGCATGACAGATTTTAGCAAGGTATTTTCTTGTTCCATGAATCAGGGATGCTCTTGACAAATATTTGGGAAATTGAGTTATGCCAAATTCACTGTATTCCTTTATCAAACCATATTGAACCATTTTCTTTACTATGTTCACTGACAGGGCACATTTTTACTTGGTTCTAATGTATCCTGACTTATTTTTTAAACTTTACTGTAATATGGAACTCTTGCTTTCTAGGAATAATTATCTACTGTGTTCCCTAGAAAATGGTTCAGAGAATAGTGTCATTCACATTCTCTTCATTTTACACACAACAGTGAGATACAGAAGGGATATGAGAAGCTTTTAATATCATAAATTCAATAGTTTCAGAGCCAGTTTTAGAAGTCTGTTTTCTAAATGTCCCCTCCCAACTCTGATTTCTTCTTTCTTTTGACTTTGATATGCTTATAATTTTAAGTTATTTTCCCTAGTAAATAATATGGTATTGGCACAAAACTGATGAGAACTGAACTACTCAACGTGCAGGAGAAAACATTAATAGTAGCTAACACTATTGAATCTCTACTGCAGGTCCAATGAAGTACAAAGTCTCTCGCAGCTTAGCTTTCCATCTCACAACAACACAATGATGTATTCATGTATGTATTACTGTCCTAATTTGACAGTTTAGGCACATGACTCAGAGGAATTTGTAACTGACTGTACTTATTACAGGGATAGACCAGGCCCCCTGCTACTCAAAACACCCACTAAATGTCTTATCTATTTTCCCATTGCCAGACACAACACTTGATACCCACAATTTAAGGAGATGTTTGCTCATGGTTTTGGTCCATTGTCAACTGGCTCCAAGGCAAAAAGAGGGTGACAGAAGGTCATGGTGGAGGAAAAGGTGCTACCAGGAAACAAAGAAAGAAGTAAAGACGCAAGGATATGAACATAGCCTTCTCGATCAGGCACCAGTGATTGATAAACAGGCCCCACCTGCTAACGGCACAGTCAGCTACTGAACTCATCAATACATGAATTCACTGATGAACTCAGCAACCCCACTATCTAATCCCTTACTGAACACATGAGCCGTTTGTGGAATATTTTAGATCTAAATCATAACACTGTGAAACTATTTTCCAGGTTAAATTCAGAAGTAGAAAATGTGCTTTCCGTAATAGTTCTTTTCTATTCTACACTAGACATCTGGTATCCATCATAACTTGACCTCGCTGCATTACAAAGGAAGTACCATTGGGGAGCACTTTTTGCCTCTTAGACTTATGGTTTTGAAACCTAATGGATCAAGCAAGTTTTCTGCTCAAAATGTTTAAATGACCACTGGGGTACATTTTAATCTTTTGATTCAATTCAGAAGAGTACTCAAGTATTCTAGACATAATTTCACCTAAAGTTATTGAAAATGACTTTAGCAAAAGAGAGAAAAGTGAGTGAAATATTGCCTAATCAATACACCAAAACACATTTGAGTTTCTATAGAGAGACCCAGTATACTCTGGTTCTAGTAAGAACCACTGACATAAGAATTCACTAATACAATATTTTTAAAGAAACAGATTAATTTACCATAAATAGCATACAGACTTATCTTGGACCACAACTTTAGAGCAAAACTTTATAAGCTAGATCAAAGCCAAACTCTCAAGTGTCTACAATATAATAAAATAACAAATTTAGATTGCATGTGTGCCTCAATTAGCAAGACAATATTAAAATAATAGCTTTGAAAACTAGCTTGTTAAAACACTAAAATACATATTCTACTTAGAAATCAGGAAAAATAAATAAAGAGAAAAAATGGTTCTTTTACTTTTTTCACTATAGAGCATTAGAGGAATATTAATGTCTTGAAACATCCATTAGGCATTAAAAAGGAATAATATGCTGACTCGAGTTATTTCATTTCCAAGTTGTAGAGCTTTATTAACAGTATCTCTGATCCCAGCAGCAAGGACATTGATGTGCCTGACACCAATAGTAATAAAAATATTACCCTTTCAAGCTTGTCAACTCTTTTTGCTAGAGGCAGCTTGAGGAGATCCCCTGACAATGATTCATGGTTTAAAACTCGAAACCATCTGCTCTCTTGGAGAGTCCCTTATCCAAGGTGAAGAGGGGAGTTCTCACAGCTGTATTCTTTTTCCTTCTAAAGTCTATCGAAATGCATCCAACAAACCACAAAAATCTGGCACTAATTTGAATATGGCAGACATTATCTGCCATATGTTCTCGTTTCAATGGACTCTCTTTACAGTAACTATCTCACTGGATGCCATTGCTTCCCTCTCTTCACAATGTGAAGTGTCAATTTGCCTTGCTCTATAAACTTCCTAATATCCTTCCATCCCACGCATTTCACAGATATTTGTCCATCTCAATCTTAAAGGAAAGTATATTTTTTTTTACTATTGAAACATTTTGAAGTTTAGCTGAATCTCATCAAGTTCAATTACATATTTTATATTTGAGTAAATTGAAACAAGAAAAGATTAATTGATCATCCCTAAAGTCATACAGCTAAT